>BQNB010018706.1:4743-67901 GCA_026074375.1 Tanacetum coccineum | reverse complement strand
CAAACGCTTCTCGGAAGGCAACCCGTGTTTCTATCTTCTTTTTCTATTTTCTAATAAGTGTGACGTGAGGAGGCTCGCCTCTTCCTTTCTCGTGTTTCATGGTTTGTGTTTTATGTCTAGGATTACCCTGATTATGAAGACTCTCGTGCTCATGGTTTTATCCATCGTTTACTCGAGCTTCTATCCTTAGCATGCTTATATATGGGAATATGATATCCTAGATCTTATTGATTCACGTTTATCTATTAGCATAATTAATAAACGGCTATAGATTTACGTAGAGACCCTTTTAAACATTGAGGAAAATGTTTAGTTCTAGTATGGGGGATCTTTCGATTCGATCTTACTTGCATTTGCCTTGTCTTCAAGTAACCCCGTTTTACCACCAAAAATAGTAAAAATATGTGTTTTTAGGCCAAAATTAATTTTTTTAGTGTTTTTTGATTTTCCGTTGGTAAGAATAAGAATAAATTTTGACTCGATCGAGCATATTGCGCTCTAGCTTGCCTCTTAACTTATATAAATTTAAGCTTTTGCTAGTCTTTTATACAAGAAGCTTTAAAACGCGAATTCTAGCTTGAAAAAGCCAAGAGTTTGCAAGTTTCCATAATAGACTTTAAATATGCAAAGCTTGTATTTATTAGACTAACTATTCGCGGATATTTTTATTAAAGATTTTAAATTTGTGAAGAACAAAAAATGATAGAGTTGAATATAAGTTGAGATGCTAAACAGGGAGTAGTTGGATCTCTTTAGAGCTCATAGAGGTTAATTATGGCTTTTTGCTCCCATCAGCTTAATAAACATTATATAATTGTTGAATAAATAAAGTTTCTTTGGATTTTACGATTCTTAGTTTAGATCCCTTCGTAGAGATTTCTTCTGGTGAAAGTAAGGTACACATTGAGGTTTTGTCAGTATTGTGGGGAAATAGGCTACCGATTCCTGACGGCTCGCTACCGTTGTCTAGGTAGTTAAAAGACCATAGGACTTGAAATTTGTCCAAATAATAATAATAATTATGTAATAATAAACCGAAGCCCAAATAAGACTTCTGGATCATGGTCGGCTCGCATACCGATGTGACAGTCGTTTAAAAGGTGGAGGTAATAATAATAATAATAAAACTGTGGGCTGATAAAAGTCGGTTCGCTGCCGATGTGGCAGTCTTCAAAAGAAGGCCCATAGTAAGAATAATAAATCCGAGACTGATAAAAGTTTGCTGCATCTGGTCGGTTCGCTCCCGATGTTGCAGCCTTCAAAAAGGTCGAGGAAATTACCGAGGTCGAAATAAGACTCCTGGACCATGGTCGGCTCGCATACCGATGTGACAGTTGTTTAAAGGACCGGTGGGGTTTAATAATGTTGCAATAATAATAATAATAAAGCCAAATTTAGACTTGAGTTATCTGAAATAAAAGGGCCTTGTCTCTGACTGTAGTTGAGTTGTTTCGGATGAAATAAAAAGGGATACCCCTAAATCATGCAAAATTAGAACCTTAATGTGGACCTTATTCTCACCATATCGTCTCTTTAGGAAAATATTTTCAATCTAATTATAGTTAAACCGGGTTTATTATCCAAATAAGGGCTTAATTTATTGTCACAACAATAAGAATAAAACCCTTAGAGGATTTAGGAATAAGAGAGCGAAAAGTAGCTTTGCGCACACAATTAGCATTTATGAGTAGTGTTAGCATCATAACTTGTATTTAACAATGATTTCGTTTTTAAACTTGGTTTGGGGCGGGTGAAAAATCAAGGACGATGAATTTATCCTTTTAGTGTTTCTTGTTCCGTGATCCTTATAAATGTATGCATATAAAAATGGTAAAATGGGACGTTTTAAACTAGTGATTTCTTAATCCCCTTAGATGAACACTTAGCTACTTATCAAAGTAATTAGTCTAGGGGGTTGAAATTTTTAGTTTTCTATGTGTGTTTATGACATTGCGTGAGGACACGGCAATAGCTTAGTATGGAGGATTTTTGATATGTGTTTATTCACATATCATTTTTCCTTATTAAAATGAGCTTAAATGACCAAAAATACATTGTATATGTGTGTTTTGTCAATTGTGTCTTGCAGGTAACGGATATTCAACAAAAGGACAAAAATATAGCAAAACGGACAAAACCGAGCACGGGAATAGAAAGAGCGTGAGAAAACGAAGCCGAAGGCGTATACATCCTTAATGGGCCAACCCGTACCCATTTTATTGGGCCGGGTCAGCCCATTAACATTGTATTTTTATAAACATAAGCCTAAATCTTAAGCCCTAAATTTACTTATAACAAATTCAAGTCCAAAATACAAATCCAAAGTCCAAGCCCATTATATTAAGTCAAAGCCCAAATGCCAAACCCAATCCCTGGTCAAAGTCAGATATAACACAGGGTCAAACGGGTCAAAATTACTGTTTATCACTCTCCTCCCTCCCATTCCTTTTACACACATAACACAGGGTAAATTCCATCACTCCACATACGCGTACGCTTCTAGAAGGCCTTTATCTGACATATCTGACACTCGTTAAGCCACGCTGGCAATCCCAAGTGATTTGATTGGTGGAAAGGACGTGTAAGCAATCCAACGGGTGAAAAGATGGGATTTGAAGAATGATTTTGATCAAGGGCTAGGATTGATGGATTCGGGAGCGTCTCAATGTCCTAGAAGCTTCACTCCTCAGCTATAAATAGAAGAGGAAATCACACGCAGGAGATATCTAGGGTAGTATAGTGTAGGAGTAGTGTAGCTTTTAGTAGTTTAGCTTATTTTCTGCTTATTTTAATTCATGTAATTTCCTTTTTAAAGCATTGTAAACCTTTCTGATTAATAAAATTCAAGTTTCCTTTAAATTTCGTGTTTAACTTTTATACAAATTTTGTTTAAATGTGTTGAGATAAGCTCGAATAAGCTCTTATTACCCTAATTAGCTTTTACCTCACTCAGTTAAGCTGTTACAAAGCTTAACTGAGCTATACCTCTCAAATCACTTACACATCCTCAAAATGTCATGAAAAACTCTGAATTGGATGATAAGCCAGATTTGGATGGGCTTATGGGTTTTACCAGCTTGTTTTCAACAAGCTAGAGCTTGTAGATAAGCTCTAAAGAGCATTTTATGTCCTTGTTTAAGCAAAGGACAAGGTATAATTACTTTTCATATATTTAGCTTAATTTCCTTATTTAGCTTATCAGTTTGCTTATTTCTGCTTATTTTCTGCTTAAATGTGCTTATTTTATCTCATGCTAGCTTAATATGTCTTAAGTATCAAGTTTACATAATTAGAATTAGTTTAGTTTGTGCTTTAAATAAAACTGCTCATTTTTAGTTATAATAGCTTTTTAGTGTAGCTTATTGTCTAGTGCTTATTTCTCTTAAGTATTTGCTTAATAGTCATTAATATTCCTATATCTAAATTTGTTTTAGCAATTGGAAGCTTAGTGAGGTCTGATTTTCCTTAAAATGGATTTTTAAGTTTTTAAAGAGGTGTTTGGGTCAAGCAGATTTAACATGGTCAAATATTTTGTAACCTGTTTTTGGTATTCAATCAAGTTTCCATAAGCTCTAATTTAGTCTAAATGTTAGTTTACATTAGCTTAGAATAAGTTTGTTAAGATTTAGTTTGCTTGATCAAATTCTTGAGTCCGCCATTCCAAAAGTAATTATAAAATTGTCTTCTTAGTTAGAATTGTAACAAGAATGCTTAAGGTGAGTTTTTGTTCAAAATGTGTTTTCCACTGCATCAATGCACTTCTGTTTGAGTCAATAGCTTTAGGATTAGTCTTTGAGTAATTAGGGTCTTAAAAATCAGTAAAGTGTTGGTGGTTCATGAAAGGTTCTTGAAAGTCATATTTTGCATATCAAATAGTGGTTAGACTCTAGTTGTTCTTTGATAAATTTATTTGCATTTAGCTTAATATATTCTAGGTTAAATCTGTTTCTAGTTTTTAGTATGTCAAAAGTGTTTTTGAGTCTTTAACTTGAGTTACAAAAAGTCATTTTATCTTAAAAAAGCCAAAAATAAGTAGTAGTATCTGTCTTTTACAATTTTCTTTTATAGCTTATTCCTTGAATTAATTAACTTAATTCCATTTTGAATTTGCTTATTGAGTCAAGATTTTGGTCTGTTTTGTACTTTTAGCCTTTTAATTTTGCTTATTGAGTCTTAAAATTAAGTTGAAATCTGTCATTTAAAATTCAAAAAGGCCAAAAATACTAGTGTTACTGTCATTTGCATTTGCATTTTTTAGCTTATTTCCTTTTCTTATTTAGCTTAATTCAGCTTATTTATTCCTTGAGTCCAATACTAAATCTGTTTTTACCTTTTTAGCTTAATCTTAGTGCTTAATAGTTCTTAAATGTAGCTTAAAAGTCTGTCAAAAGTCCTTTAAACCTCCCTTAGAGTCTGTTGTCTCAAGTCCTTTAGTATGCTTTCTAGCTTATTTGTTTTGCTATTTCCTGCTTCTTAATGCTTATTAGGTATAGGGTTAAGTCTGTTTCTAGCTTATTAAGTTTTCTATTAGCTTATTAAGTCTAAAAGCTAAAACAGTTTTAACTAGTTTTCGAGTCTAAATAAGCCTATATGTTCCTTTAATTTGTGCTTTTTCTAGCTTATTGATAAGCTCTGTCCTTAAGTCCTTTATTAAAGTAGCTTACTTTAGCTTATAGTTTAGCTTTTTCAAAAATAAAAATAAAAAAAATATTTTCAAAAAGGAAGTCACCTGTGACCTCCCCCTCAACACACTAATGCCTTAACCGTTTGCCCTTGGGTCTTTTTCAGTCTACTTCTTGTGCCATTAATTTCTTATACACAGTTTAGCTTTTAGCATTTTCAGCTTATTAGATTTTTAGCAGCTTATCCGTTGTAGCTTTTTGAGTAATTTTTCTTTGAAAACCTCCATTTTAGCTTAAAGTATTTTTAGGAATTTTCTTAAATTTTTAGGAACAAGTTTAGTATTCTTAATTTAATTTTTAGTATTATTAAGTTAAAAAAAGGGTTAAGTCTATATATTACCAACGAATTTTCCGCAATTTACCGATCTAGGTAACCAACTTATTTTATTACCAATATAGTCATTAAAACTTTTAAATTTGTGACGATATAGTCATTATCACCTCATGCTACCGGTTGAAACAAAAAATGACCGACACGTCATTTTAAAATTTTTTTTACTTGGTTGAACTTGTACTTTTAATCCTCAATATAAAATAATTATCTTACTTAGACTATTAACTCACTTGATCACATCTCACAGATCCAATCCCGTCTCCTTCACTATTGTCAAAAAGTCAAAAACCCATTAACCAAAAATCCCACCTCACATATCCAAACTCATAAACACAAATCCCATCTCCTTCGGAACACGAACACAAACTTTCTGGTTACATCCTGCAATAATCGAACACTAAACAAAGAAATTATGGTTTTAAGATCTCATAAAGAGATCTCGGGTAGGTGTTATATATATTTGTTTTGAGTTTTTATTAAAGATCAATGATGGGTTTTGGTATAGATCTTTAAAGATCTTTTCTCTTGAAATTACTAAATCTGAGATCTTGTGTTTTTTACGGTTGTTTGTTGTTAGTTTTGAGATTGTGTGCGATGTTGTCACTGTTAAGGCAGTGGGCGCAATCAGTTTTTGTGCTAAAAGAAATGATAAGTAAAACTCAGGGGTTTGTAGGGTCAATATTACGATCGTCGGTGGTATGGTTCGATGGCTAATTCTTTTAATTAAATTGATATGAATGCTGACTGAGAGTTTTTGTAACTAGTTTCAAAGAGTGGTTGGAATATGGGTTTTTAGTTTACTTTAGACAAGGCATAAGAGAGAAATTAGGTTGATATTTATGTTAATGAGAAGTAAAATGATTAAGTTTGAGCCTGATTATAGTTGTAAATGAGCTAGATGAAATTCTTAGAGGTTGAAGATGATGGCATTTTAGTAATAAACTTATGTAAAATAAATATAAAAGGACTGCTTAGGTGGAAATTAAATTATTTTTTATCTATTTGAAAAATTAGCAGGTCATATTGACTATATCGTCACAAATTAGCCGGTTTCAATGACTATATTGATAATAAAATAAGTTAGTTACCTAGATCGGTAAAAAGTGGAAAGTTCGTTGGTAATATATAGACTTAACCCTTAAAAAAATAGTTTTAAATAGTTTAAAAATTCAAAAAAATATTTTCTGAGTTTTAAAAATTAGGTTAATTCATTTTAGTTTAGAAATTTGCATATTGAGATTTTAGAGTTTTATTTTGTCTTATTTGGTTAATTAGTTTGTTTTTAATTCGTTTTTATTTGTTTTTAAATGTCGTTAAGAATTTTAAATTGCCTTAATTTTTAGTCTAGCTTGCCTTTATGAGTTTTCCCTATGCGTTATTAGATTTAGAATTCAAATCCAAAACTTAAATGACAATCAAGCTCGATTTACGATATGAACGTGAATTTCCATTCACCTCTCACCGAGGAGAACGATACCGTCGTTGTTTTCTTACTTATTCTTTCATAAGAAATAATTTGTAAGATTACTTTGCTTATGTATATGTTGTTATTTATATATATATTATATATTATGATATATATTTATATATATATATATATATATATATATATATATATTTTATCTATATATATATATATATATATTATTGAGGGATTTTTGTGGAATATCAGCAAACATGGAGGGATATGATTAATTTTTCCTATTTGGCTCTCCTCCACACTTAAGTTGAACATTGCCCTCAATGTGATAACTGATAAACTAGATAATATGGAAAATTAAGAGAAAACGGTACTTCCCGGGGCATAGAGATATATAGCTGCGAGAGAGCTATCCTTGAGCATACTTCATAATTTTCTAGATTTTTAAGCTATATTACCTGCATAAAAGTAAACACACAAAAGCATACAAAAAGAAAATATTTTTTTTGGAAAAATAAATAAAGGATAGAGTTAAGTTGTATAGAGGAGGGACTCCTCCACACTTAAGTAAAGCACGGGTTGCCTCCCGAGAAGTGCTTAATTTTTAAGAGAGTCGTTAGCTAGACTCCTGCTTCTGGAGTTCATTCTTTGGAAAAGAAGGGAGTTACTGCTTCCCTTTGGTCATTATAATCTTCTTCTTCATGGTATAGTTTGAGTCGATGGCCGTTAACAATAAATGTCTTTCCATCTTTTCCATATAGTTCAACATATCCGGATGGATATTGATGTTTCACTACGTATGGTCCTAACCAGCGAGATCGGAGTTTTGGTTGTTTGAATTTATACTTTGAGTGAAAAAGCAGAACCTTGTTTCCACGTTTGAATTCTTTTCTCATTCTTAGTTTTCTATCATGCCAGACTTTGGTTCTTGCCTTGTACAATCGAGAGTTTTCATAGGCTTGGTGTCTAAGTTCGTCTAATTCGTGTAACTGAAACATTCGTTTTTCTCCAGCAGCAATGAGATCTGGGTTACAATTCTTAAGTGCCCAGTATGCACAGTGTTCAAATTCAAATGGCAGGTGACAGTTCTTTCCATATATGAGTTTGTACGGTGTTGTACCAGTTGGTGTTTTATAAGCAGTGCGAAAAGCCCACATAGCGTCATCAAGTTTTCTTGACCAAATAGTAGGATTGTCTTTAACAGTCTTTTTAAGAATTCTTTTGAGGGCTCTGTTTGTGTTTTCAACTTGACCACTTGTTTGAGGGTGGTATGATGTAGAGAAACGGTGACTAACTCCATATCTCTTTATAGTCTTTTCCATTATCTTGTTACAGAAGTGAGTACCTCGGTCGCTTATTAGAGCTTTGGGCATTCCGAATCGGCAGAATAGTTTCTTTAGAAAAGTAACAACAACTCGGGCATCATTGGTTGGTAAAGCTTGAGCTTCGGCCCATTTAGATACGTAATCGATAGCGACAAGAATGTATTCAAACTTATGTGATTTTGGGAATGGTCCCATAAAGTCGATACCCCATACATCAAAAATTTCACATACTTGAATGTTGGTTAAGGGCATCTCATCACGTTTTGAAATATTTCCCGTCTTTTGGCATGCTTCGCAAAGGCGAACTAGAGTATGAGCTTCTTTTATGATTGTTGGCCGGTAAAAACCAGAATCTAGGACCTTTTAGCGGTTACGTTTGGTCCATAATGTCTACCGATTGGTCCGTGGTGACATTGATCTAAAATGGTTTGGGTTTCTGGTCCAGATACACAACGTCAGATCATACCGTCAGAACATACTTTGAAAAGATAGGGTTCTTCCCGAAAGTAGTGTTTGAGGTCAGAGAAGAATTTGTTCTTTTGTTGGTACGTCATCCCTTTTGGTATAATATCACCCACCAAACAGTTTGCAAAGTCTGTGCACCATAGTTCATTTCTAGTGTTAATTTCCATAAGGGTTTCTCCAGGAAAGTTGTCGTCAACCTTAATGTCATCACTTGTCTCGTCATTGTCAATCCGAGATAAGTGGTCGGCAAAACATTTTCTGTACCTTTTTATCTTTTATTTCTATATCGAATTCATGTAGGAGTAGAATCCATCGAATAAGACGGGGTTTTGCGTCTTGTTTCTTAAACAGATGCTTAAGAGTTGAGTGATCAATATGAACAATAGTTTTTGATAGTATAAGGTAGGATCTAAATTTGTCGAATGCAAAAACTACAGCCATAAGTTCTTTCTCGGTTATGGTGTATTTTTGTTGAGATGGGTTGAGAGTTTTGCTTGCGAAGTAGATTGGGTGAAAGTTTTTACCATCTTTTTGACCTAAGACAGCTCCAACTGCAAAATCACTTGCATCACACATAAGTTCAAACCGAAGATTCCAGATTGGGCTTACGATCACAGGAGCACATGTGAGTTTCTCTTTTAATAATTCGAATTCTTTTCGACATTCATCATCGAATTCGAACGGAGTATCTTTTTCAAGCAGCTTAGTTAGAGGTCGGGCAATTTTTGAGAAATCTTTAATAAATCGTCGATAAAAACCGGCATGTCCTAGAAAGCTTCTAACACCTTTGATGTTAGTAGGGGGTGGAAGTTTTGAGATTACGTCGATTTTTGCTTTGTCGACTTCAAGTACTGCGCAAGACACCTTGTGTCCAAGCACAATTCCTTCTTTGACCATGAAGTGACATTTTTCCCAATTAAGGACAAGATTAGCATCTTTGCAACGTTGGAGCATTTTATCGAGGTTGTTTAGGCATTTGTCGAAAGAGTTTCCAAAGACGGAGAAATCATCCATGAATATTTCGACTGATTCTTCGATCATGTCATGAAAGATTGCCAACATGCACCTTTGAAATGTAGCTGGAGCATTACATAATCCGAAAGGCATTTGCCTATAAGCGTATGTACCGAAGGGACATGTGAACGTTGTTTTTTCTTGGTCCATAGGATCGATAGGAATCTGGAAATATCCTGAAAAACCATCGAGGAAACAGAAATATTTATTTCCTGCGAGTCTTTCCAACATTTGATCCATAAACGGCAAAGGAAAATGATCTTTTGCGGTTGCTCCATTGAGTTTACGATTATCGATGCATACTCGCCAACCCGTAATGGTTCTTGTTGGGACAAGTTCATCATTTTTGTTTGTGACTACTGTAATACCGCCTTTCTTTGGTACACAATGAATAGAACTAACCCAAGGACTATCGGCAATTGGATAAATAATACCGGTATCCAAGAGTTTCACGATTTCCTTCTTAACAACTTCTTGCATGTTTGGATTTAACCTTCTCTGTTTTTGGACAACTGGCTTTTTGTCATCCAGAAGTTGTATTTTGTGTTTGCAGAATGATGGGCAGATACCAAGAATATCTGTTGTTTTCCAGGCAAATGCTTCTTTATGTTTTTAAGGACAGATACAAGTTTGCTTTTGTTTTGAGTAGAGAGTTGAGATGATATGATTATAGGAAGAAAAGAAGGTTCTTCCAAAAATACATATTCTAAGTTATTAGGAAGAGGTTTGAGTTTGAGATTCTTAGGAGGTTCTTCGAGAGATATCTTGATTTTATAATCTGTGTTGATAGTGATTTTCTCAAATTTGGGTTCTTCTTCATCGGACTCAGAGTCATAGTTTTCATTTGAAGCCATTGCTATGAATTTATCAAATTTAGAAAAGATTTATTTTTCGAGAATGGTTCCTTTGATTAAAATTAAGGATTTTTCTTCCTCGTCTAAAGACATTGAAAATCTTCTTCTAAGATTTCATCGATAACATCGATACTAAAACATGTATCATGTTTGAATAAGAGGTTTTAAATGCAGAGACGATATAAAGATCATTCGATCAGGTCCCCACTCCAAGAAGAGTTGTTTGTTTAACTCGAATTACTGCATCAACAGTGTGAAGAAACGGGTTATCCCAAGATGAGAGGAACTTACTATCAACCCACCATTTCGAGAAATAATGAATCAGGCAAGAAGGTGAATTTTTTTGTTTAACCTTTTATTTGTTTACACTCCATTGTAATTTTCGAGGACACACGGCTGACGGGCGAGCATAATTTTAAACTATTCCAACAGGGGGGGTAGTGAGGGTGGAGGGGGGGGATGGGTGTATCGGATCCGGCTAATCTTACGCTCATTTTTGGTAGTTTAAGAGTTGTTGAGAGATAGTTTTTGCATATAAGGGAATACGCATAATGTTTAATGCTATACCAAGGTCCTAAAGTATTACAGAAGAAAAGTTTTGTTGAAGGTGCCATGGAATAAGAAAACTTCGCAGGGTCTCCAAGTTTAGGTGAACTTATTTTAGATCATTGCAGAACTTTCAACACTTAGAAAAGCGGCAAAAATTTTGTTAGATTTGTGTGGTTACTTATGAGTTCTTTGAGAAATTTTTCATTAGTTAGGCATATCTGGCCAAGACTCGCAAGATGTACTGAATTTCAGTACGGCTCGTAATATGTCGAGGAATATTTCAATATTGGCCCTCTATTTTTCTTTTCTAAGGCGTTGAGGATATGGAATTTTTGGTTTGTATGGTTTGGATAACGGTGTTTCTTTGATTGGTTTCGGAGGATGAGTTTTTTGTTATGGTGTAGGTTCATCGTCTTCATCATCGCTATCAAATTTGATAGGATTTTTAGAATTGTTTTGTTGATCAATTGGGTTAACTAGTGAGTCATAGGATTTACCACTTCATGTGAATATGACATTCACATGCTCATTACGAGATTGCGGTGCTTGATAAACTTTGGAGTTGTTACCTCGTGGGTTTTGTTGAGTGTTGCTTGGAAGAGATCCAGAAGGTCAACCAGATTGCATGTCAGCGAGTCTGTCGAACTTAGTTTCAAGGTTTTGGATCGAAGCTTGATGATTTTTGGCTACTGTTTCGAGTTGAGTTTTGAGTTCCATAAATGTTTCTTTGACAAAAGCGTTGGTTGATTGCTGAGATTTCATAAAATCATTGAATTGTCTTTGAAGATCATAGGACTTATCATCAGTGGTTGTCTCGATTGTAATCATTTCGTCCGCTTTAACGCCAATTATCGTGATTCGAGTGTCAGTCGTGATAATCATTGTAAAAACGAGTCTTACGGAAAGTTTGCACGAATTTAGCCTCTTCTTCACGAGACATAGGTATGTCATCATCGCAATGATGGGTTTGGTTGTTTTGCACAGAGAATTGAGTTCTTTGTACTGTAGCATACCATTATTTATGGTCATAGCATCATTCGGGCATAATTTGTCAGTGTAGAATTGAATCTACCTTCAGCGGCGAAAGCAACGGTTTTCCCTTAAGAGACATTTGGTTTTTGATTTAGCCCATCGAGCCTGAGATAAGTCTTTATCATCAAAACTGTAAAAGCTTGAATGGTGGTTTAAAGAGGAAAATGCCACGACTGTGGCATTTAGAACTTCTTGGGTTATTTCGTTGAGACCATGGTAAAAGATTTTGATAATATTGCCTTTGGATAGATTTTGACCATGACATTTTTGGAGCATTTCTTTCATACGAATCCAAGCGTCGGTTAGACATTCGTTTTCATGTTGGGAAAAGGTACATATTTCTCTAAGGAGTCGGTCGAAAAGAGCTGGGGGAAAGAATCAGCTAATGAAAGCGGTTCAAAGTTCATCTTATGTTTCGATAGTTCCTTCGTTAAGTTCGTCCAGCCATGTTTTTGCTTCTCTAGTGATGATAGGGGAAAACATCATTGAGCGGATAACTGCATTCTCGGTATGCTCTTATTTAAAATATCGCAGAATTTTTGAGGATTCATGAATGTGTTTATGAGGATCGGTGATTGGTTTCTACCAACAAATTGTTTCATTTAACGAGAAGTCAAGTGTTTACACTTTAATGAAATATCATTTGCGTTTTTAAGGAATAGTGATTGCGGAACCAGGAGTCGGAGCGACAAAACAGTCGGCAGCCCACATGGGTTCATCATCCATTAGATCGTAATTTCGAAGAATATCAAGAAAGTGGCGGAAGTAATTGATGTTGAGAATTGACGGATATACAATTCTCGGGTGTTGAGGTGGATTGTTTCTTTGATCGAATGAAACTCTTCTGTTTTGTAAGGCTTCACGAAACTATGATCTGGTGGTCTTTTGTGAGTCCAAACCACATGAAGCCATTTTGTGAGAGATAGTAGTGAGATGGAAGATGAAGTTATCCATTTTAAGAATGACATTCCCGTCATACAGTTTTGGCTTTGACTCCCGAACTTTCTTCAGATAGAAAGGTTTTTCAAAACCGATAGCTTGTTTTGTGGAATGATCATAACAAATTTTGGATTTAGTCATCATATGAACAGTTTGCGCAGATTGACCTCTTTTGAAAATGATATTATCAAGTTGCTTAATTTTCTTTTCTAAAGCAATTTCTCTATCAATATTTCTGTTTTCTTTCATTTTTAAATCATTTTTGAGATCATAAATTGTTTTCATTAAAGAATCCTTTTCTTGCACTTGTTCAGAAAGAGTTTGCTTAAGACGTTCAATCTCGGCATACTGTTCATTTGATCCTGAAAAACTGTTTTCAACCTCTTCTTTATATCTGTCAAGCTCGGTAGTCAAAGCTTTATTGGCACTTTTATATTCCAAATTAACATTGGTGCAGTTCATCACTTGGGTATTTAATTGTTCAAACATAGATAATATCAGGACATCTTGTTGAGCAGAAGAGTTAGAATTCTGGACAGTTTCCTGTTGTGTTTCACTCAGATACTGAGAATAAGGAATGATATTGCTATCACTAGTTATTTCAGTTTCTGTCTGATTCACATCATTAGACTGTTCAGAAGACATCATTATCTGCTCACTTTGATTGATTAAATCATAGGTCAGATTATCCGGATTGTGTACCTTAGTGAGTGCATCTGAGCCATTCCTGGAAAGATTCGCCATGAGAGCAATCTTGGCTGAGTTAAGTTCATCACAATCAGAGTCATAGGCATCCAGATCATCGGCTTGATAAGCAGCATTGTGGGTAATGACAGTCTGAGAGGTTTGAGTGTCAGGAAGTCCTGGATCTGCCAAAAATGCTATTTCTTCCTCTATTAAAACTTGACCACTTGCTTGAGCTTGAACCAACAACACTTTATCATTGAACCACGTTTCATCCCTTTTTCTCTTGGGCTTAGTACACTGCTTGGCAATATGACCCTCCCCTTTGCAATTGTAACAGATGACAGTCCGTTGTTTCCCTGTGTTGCTTCCACTTGCTCCAGGTGTGTATTTTCTCGTTGTTCCAGCAGCATAAGTAGTTTGTCTCCCCTGAACAGGTTGCACAGTTACTTTTCCATCATAGATGGTAGCTTGTTGACGAGGGTTTGACGAAGTCCTTAGCTGATTGTTGGTAGTAGGATACCGGGATGTGACAACAGCAGTTAAGAATGACATCATGTGATTGATCGCATCAATTGGATCATCCCCTTTCTGGAACACTGGAACAATTAGACTGGAGTCTGGTTGGGAAAATTCAGATTGTTGATGTTGGTAAGTTGTGGGAGCATATTCCAATTGTGAGATGGATGATTGTGGAGAATACACGTTGTGGTGAACTGAGGCTTGGTACTCATTTGATGGATAGGTGATTGAAAGAGGTGTTGATTGACTGGTTGTGAATTGTTGAGTCTGATAAGGTGTAACAAACTGTGAAGACGGATATGGTGAAACATGATGTTGAGGTAGAGAGTTTGGGTAAGTGTGTAGATGAGATTGATAAGCCGACTGAGTTAATTGGTGAGATGCAACTAAAGCAAGAGGATCGGAGTTGCGTTCATGCATCAAACGAACTTCATTTGCATGTCTTTCGTGTTGTTGCAGGTAAGCATGAAGCTGATCAACATTGGTAGTATGCAAGTCTTTGACCAATTTAACATCAGTAACAAATTTGCTCCATTCATCAGGAAGAGTGTTTAAAAACTTGGTGTTAACTTGAAATTGCTCCAATGGCATCTTGTAGATGTTCATATCATTGAGTAACAGAGTGAACCTCAAGTAGTACTCATGTAACGACTCTCCTTTCTTGTAAGTGAACTTATCGAATTCATCATACAGCTTACATTCTCGTTCTTGTTTTGTTAACGACGTTCCTTGCATTAGCAGTTTAATCTTCTCCCAAAGATCTTTTGCAACACGATGTTGACTCACAAGAGCATAGATTTCAGTTGGAAGGCCTTGGAGAATGATGTTTATTGCTTTGATGTCACAATCAGCTTGAATGGCTTCAGCGGGAGTCAGTTCAATATATTCCTTAAGCCTTGTTACTCCATCCTCAGTGATTGAAGGCCAAACGAGTGGTCCTTTTTCAACAGAGGCAAGAATCATTCTTCCATGAGGTCTATTCAACATATACAGTTCCATTCGGCTCTTCCAAGAATCATACAAGTGTTTTTCAAGCATTGGTGGTTTGTTGTCTCCTCCTGAAAGAAGTGACTTATCGGCAAGAGTCGTCATTGTGGTATCAAAAAGATTACAAATTGATCGATCGGTGGTAGAAAGAAATTGTGTTTGGTTATGTGATTGTTGAGTCTTGAAATGAAACTACACGGGATTTTACAATTCTCGACAAAACCGGGAAAACAAGTTAATGTTTCACGGGATTTTACAAGTCAAAGAAATAACCGTATAATTTAGAAATTTGAGTTAGTGTGTCTTAAATGGAATTGACTAGTTCGGTTGACAAAGAAATTGCCTAGATCGGTTGTCTTGTTCGGTTGACAAAGGGACAAACTAGTTCGGTTCAGCTGGTTCGGCTCTGCTTGTTCGGTTATCTAGTTCGGTTGTCAAACAAATACGCTAGTTCGGCTCCGCTTGAGTAAACCTCGTTCGGTTCTAGTTTCGATTAACTCGTTCGGTTCTAACTGTGAAACCTCGTTCGGTTCTAACTAGTGAGCACTCGTTCGGTTCCAACTGACAGGAGTCTAGTTCGGTTCCAACACAGATGAACTAGTTCGGTTCTTGAAACAGACAACTCGTTCGGTTGCCAAAGAGATACTAGTTCGGTTCCCACTATAACTGAGCTAGTTCGGTTCTCTTGATCGGCTTACTCGTTCGGTGACCTTGTTCGGTTGTACTCGTTCGGTTCCAACTACTACGAAACTCAAATTTTCAAAACTCAAAAAGACACATTTTTGAATGGTTTTTAGCAAAAATTCTTGTACAACTAGTGTTACTAACCCTATAGGAACAATAAAAATGAAAACTTTAAGGTTTTTACACCAAAAAATTTGAATCAAAAATTTTGTTCTTTATAAAGATTTTGAACACAAATCACAAGATAAACACAAAAACTAAACACACCACTCCATGGCTCTTGATACCAATTGAAGAAACATGTAATCTTATGATCTAAACCAAGAACAAGAGAGAGATGTGGGTTGTGATGTTTAGATAGAGAAAGTGATGGAATGGATGATGTTATTACTATGTGGAAAATATGGAAGAAATGAAACAACCAACCCCTCTCCAAGGCTAGGAGAGGGCTTATATAGTTACATCATGGCCGGCCCATGGGCTATGATGGGCTTCCCATGGGCCTTGGGCCGGATTAGCTTCTATACTAAACATGAAACAATCTACGAGCTAAGACCTATTACAACTTGGAAGTGACCGACACTTTTTGTGTTTCCAACAATATATATATATATATATATATATATATATATATATATATATATATAAAGTTATAAGACGCTGATAAGGTGTCATTTTATACACTATCTCGGGGTCATTTAACCCCCTAAATCATGCAAATATGCCCAGATTATGTGCTTAATCGTTTGTTTTTTTATGTTTTTAGCACTTAATTGGCATTTGGAGAAAATACACGTGACTTGGGCTCATTTGGAGAAAAAACAAACGAGATTGCGGACTTGCATCAAGATTCACCAAGAAGTATTATTCTCAGAGCGTGGAGACGGCGTAGCAAGCATAAAGCGACGTCGTCGTAATCTATCTGGTGACGGTGTCTGTATATTGGCAAAGGCGTCACAACGTAGCCGACTTAAAGTAGATCTAGAACCATCTACGTGGTGACGACGTTAGGAGCATAAAGCGACGCCATCGCGTCGATATGTCTATATATACAAAACCGATTTTAGGGTTTTAGTGTGTAACTTTTGAGATAACTTTTTATAACTTAGAGAGACGAACCTTAGTCCTTATAACATCATAGGTCATATTTAGGGCCTCAAAACCTTATTGTACTACCTTGGATCCATGTTTTAATTCAAGTAAGGTTATTTATCATTAATCATTCAATATGTCTATGTGTTATGTGATTGATTTATCTTCTTACTTCCTTTATAACATGCGAGGCTAAACCCTCCTTTGTATTTGATTATGATTGCATGAAAGTCGAATTGTAGATCCTTTTACTGTTGCTACTTGTTGATGAATGTGCGCGTTAGGCCTTAGGAAACCAACTTTTGTCGGTATCGCTGTTTACACATCTAGGGAAATGTGAGTGCGTAGAAAGGATACCATAGGGTAACAGTCTTCATACTACCTTGCCCCTTATATGGTTGATCCCTCTTAAGATATTTCACATGCATTTAATATACTCTTAGGGGCAGTGTAATAGTCTTCATACTACCTTACTTGTGCGTTGACCTAATGGAATATTAAATAGACGGTGGGTTCGTGTAATCCGTTCATGACCTAGGAAATACTTACACAAATCATCACAAGTGTGACAAGGCAACATGATTAGGAGAAGCAATCTGATAAGTAATGCATGATTAAGTAAATACATTTAATTATCATAAAGTTATCACAAGTAGATTATATATTAGTTTAGTCAATAGTTAAACAAACCAACCCCTCAAACCATATATTTACCTGCTTTCATAAAACATAAAAATACAAAAATAATCTTCTCTTAACCCCTAGAATTCTGTTGGACCGTGATCAAGCCTTCCCAACCTATTCCTCTAGAGAACGATAACAACCCCCGAGTCTTGCCTATACTACTACTACAACGGTTAGGTACTCTGCCTAGGGAGTTGTAAAACTTCTTGTTGAAGTCCTACGACGACCGCATCATCCTTTGACAATGGGAATTCAACTTTGCTTGAGCTGCTTCACTTCCCGGTCCATAATCTTCACCGGCTCTTCGATAAAGTATAGCTTGTCGTCGAGTTTAATTTCTTCGAGTGGGATAACCAAATTCTCATTCGTTAGACATTTCTTGAGATTTGAAACATGGAAGGTGTTATGAATTCCATGGAGTTCATCAGGAAGCTCCAACTTGTACGCCACAGGACCAATTCTTTCAATGATCTTGAACGGCCCAACATACCGTGGACTTAACTTCCCACGTCTCCCAAAACGTATTACGCCTTTCCAGGGTGATAACTTTAACATGACCATGTCACCCACATCAAATTCTAACGGTTTGCGTCTGACATCCGCGTAACTCTTTTGACGACTTTGGGCGGCTAACAAGCGATTCTTGATCTGAACAATTTTCTCCGTTGTCTCCCTGATCATTTCCGGACCAGTGAGTTGGCTATCTCCAACCTCACTCCAGCAAATAGGCGATCTACACTTCCGCCCATAGAGCGCCTCAAATGGTGCAGCCTTTATGCTCGCATGGTAACTATTATTGTAGGAGAATTCGACCAATGGTAAGTGTCGATCCCAACTACTACCAAAATCAATCACGCATGCTCGCAACATATCTTCCAAAGTCTGAATCGTCCTCTCACTCTGACCATCCATCTGTGGGTGGTAAGCAGTGCTCATATTTACATTGGTACCCAAAGCCTTTTGAAGCGACCTCCAAAACCCGGATGCAAAGCGGCTATCTCTATCTGATATAATCGACACAGACACCCCATGTCTACAAACGATCTCCTTCAAATACAACTGAGTAAGATTTTCCATACTATCGGTCTTCTTCATCGGCAGAAAATGTGCAGACTTAGTCAACCGATCAACGATGACCCAGATCGAGTCGTAACCACTCGGGGTTCTTGGGAGTCCCATAATAAAATCCATGGTTATCTTCTCCCACTTCCACTCAGGGATTTCAAGTTGTTGGAGTAAACCGGATGGTTTCTGGTGCTCTGCCTTCACTTTGGCACATGTCAAGCACTTGCTGACATAGGTTGCGATCTCAGCCTTCATGTTTGGCCACCAGTAGAGCTTCTTCAAGTCTTGATACATCTTATCAGACCCCGAGTGAATCGAATATTTGGACGTGTGTGATTCGTGCATGATCAAATCCCTTAATCCCCCAAACAATGGTAACCATATTTACATATCAAAGTATCGGATCCCATCGGAGCGAATCTCGAATATTGGTTTGATCAGCCTTCTTAGATTCTCTGCCTTCACATTTTCTTTCTTCATCGCCTCAGTTTAAACATTGAGTATTTTCCCAGGTAAATCGGTGTGTACCGTTATTTCCAACGATCTAACCCTCAATGGTCTTTCTCTTTCGGCTCAAGGCATTGGCCACTATGTTGGCCTTGCCGGGATGGTAACGGATTTCACAATCATAGTCACTTAAGAGTTCGATCCATCAACGTTGCCTCATATTAAGTTCCTTCTGGTCTAAGATGTATTGTAGACTTTTATGATCCGTGTACACCACACACTTTGTACCGTACAAGTAATGCCTCCAAAGTCGAAGTGCAAAAACTACCGCACCCAATTCAAGTCGTAGGTCGTATAGTTTTCCTCTTACGTCTTTAATTACTGGGAAGCATATGCAATAACCTTTTCCTGCTGAATTAAAAATGCCCCGAAACCTTTCATTGATGCACCAAAATACACAACAAAATCTTCAGTTCCGGTGGGCAATGCTAAAATAGGCGCACTACACAGTATTTGCTTTAACATTTGAAATGCTTCTTCTTCTTCTTCACCCCATTCATATTTCTTGTTTTTCTGGGTTAGCTTGGTGAGAGGCTTGGAAATCAAGGAGAAACCTTCAATAAATCTCAGATAATAACCAGCTAAACCTAAAAATTGTCTCACCTCGGTTGGCGTTGTTGGTGCAGCCTAATTTTTAATAGCTTCAATCCTCGCGGGTCAACATGAACGCCCTTACTATCGATCACATGACTGAGGAATTGCACAGAATTTAGCCAAAAGTCACATGTAGAAAACTTGGCTTACAATTTTTCCCTCTTGAGTAGCTGTAAGATAGTCTTTAGGTGTTCTTTATGCTCTTCCTCATTCTTTGAGTAGATCAGGATATCGTCGATAAATACAATCACAAACTTATCGAGATAAGGCTTACATACATGATTCATGAGGTCCATGAACACTGCTGGTGCGTTGGTCAAACCGAACGGCATCACTTGGAACTTGTAATGACCATACCGAGTCTGAAACGCAGTGATTGGAATATCCTCCTCTCGAATACGAAGCTGATGATATCCAGATCGTAGATCAATCTTGGTGTACACGCTTGAACTTTGAAGTTGGTCGAACAAGTCATCGATTCTTGGAAGAGGATAACGGTTCTTAACCGTCACTTTGTTAAGCTCGCGGTAATCTATATAGATACGGAAGGTTCCATCCTTCTTCTTCACAAATAATACCAGAGCTCCCCAAGGTGAAGAGCTCAGGCGGATGAATCCTTTCTTGGACAACTCTTGTAGTTGATCCGATAACTCCTTTATCTCGGATGGGGCTAAACGATATGGTGCACGAGCAACAGGTGTAGTTCCAAGCACTAGATCAATTTTGAATTCCACTTGCCGAGGGTGTGGAAGCCCCGGTAAGTCATCAGGAAAAACTTCAAAAAAATCACGAATTACTGGCACGTACTCTAAACGTTTCTCCGTCGGTTCCTTCTCGGTCACTTGAGCTAGAAACAAATGACATCCCCTCTCTATATCCTCGCCTTGATACAGGATATTAACTTCAATCGAGACGCGCTTCCATCGCCCTTAACTACCAACGTCTTCTTCTTATGTGGTATATGCACCACCTTCTTGCCACAAACAATAACGGCGTCATGCCCAACTAGCCAATCCATTTCGATAATAACATCGAAGGTACCAAGTTCTATGGGCATGAGGTTGATTTCAAACAAATGGTTAACTAAATTCAAAATACAACCTCTTAAAACATTATTTGTACTAACTATTCTCCCGTCATCTAATTCAACCTCGTAACTAGTATTTTGTCTAACCGGCTCAATATCAATTAAGTGACTAAAACTGGTGTTAACAAAACTCTTGTCCGACCCCGAATCAAATAATACTCTAGCTTAACGGTTGTTAACTAAGAACGTACCCGTTACAACATTAGAGCCTGGATTTTGTTCAGCATCTCTCATTGCGTAGGCTCGACCCGTAGCATTTCCACCGCTTTGATTAATTCTATTCGGGCACTTGTTGCTCTTGTGGCCTCTTTCCCCACACTCATAGCAGACCATTACTGGTTGGGCGTTAGCACTGGAAGATACAGCCTTTCCCTGACAATCCTTGGTCTTATGACCAATTTTCCCACAGTTGGTGCACTTAGGTGGGTAGCGGTCAAAGTGACATAATCCACAATGATTACATTTAGGAGCTGTTCCCTTCTTATCTGCCCTCTTATTCTGGGATGTGGTCATCTCCCTTGCATTACCATGTCTCCTCTGGTTGTACTGATGGTGGCGGGTATTGTCTTTATAATTAACCTGGTTGTTGTTATTGTTGTTGTTTAGGTTATTGTTGTTGCCCTGGTTGTTTTCCCACCTTTTCTTGTTGTTTTCAATAACCCTTTCAGCCTTGGCTTGCAGTTTTCGCTCAGTCAGAGTGTGGGCCATTCAGACGGCCTCATTTAGGGTGGTAGGCTTGGATGAAGTTGTATCTCCATTCACATTCTCGGGAAATCCACAGATGTATGCCTCAATTTTCTACTTTTCACTCAGAACCGCTTCCGGACACAGCAAGACCAATTCATTGAATCTTTAGGTATAAGCAGCAATGTTAGATTCCTTCACCCTTAAGTTCCACAATTTAATCTCTATTCTTTATATCTCCTCGGGTGGACAAAATTCCTCCTTCATCATGGTCTTCATTTCAGTCCATGAATTTCCATTGGCAACCTCGAGTCCCAAAGTGGCGACCTGATAATTCCACTACGTCAAGGCCCGGCCTTGCAGAGTGGCGACAGCAAACTTTATTTTATTCCGCTTGGCACATTCGCTAATCCCGAAAACACTTTCAGTTTTCTCGAACCACTTACACAACTCTATAGCTCCTTCATTTCCGTGGAATGTAGTAGGGTTACACTTCATAAAGCTAGTGAATGTACATTCACGAGCAGGTGGTGCCCCACCTTGACCTCCAGCATTTCCATCAGTATTTCCTTTGGATCCACCGGCTCCACTAGTGTTGCTTCTAGTAGCGCGGTCTTGAGCAATTGCTGCAGCTACTCTATCAGAAATGAGCTTCTCAATAGCAGCTTGCATCATCTTTTTTGGCGGCATGATTCTATCACAACACAGAGAAAACTCCATGAGTATTCATACAATGATATAACTATAATATGTACAAATAATTTGATCATAACATGAATAAACAATCAAAGAACAAAAGAAGTCGCAACACATCAAGTAGATAATCAAAAGTAGTCATTTGTCATTCATCACAAGATTCAGTACATGTTTGCATTGTTCTACAAAATATGACGCATGCGTCATTACAATCATTGGTACTAATCTACTAACTGACAAGTCCGGTTTAGTGATTTCAAAATGAAGGAAACTATAATGATACTAAACTACTATAGGTCACGTGGGGATCCACGTGGCTGTGATGGTTGAGGGTCTCTAGGAGCAGTTGAATCATCATCATCATCTCTAGCGAGGTCAGCAGCAGCATCTCTAGCCATAACATAAGGGTCGTTTGAGTGGATCAGGAGAGTAGGATGGGATGGATCATAAGGTACCTCTCGATACTGCTCGTCTCGAGGTAAATGCTTCCTAATCCCAGACTCCCAACAGCTCAAATGATCATAGTGCCATGAAACTCTAGCAAAGTGATAATGGTGGTACTCAGCAGTCTTATGGTGGTACTCAGCTCTTGCTTAAGCATTCCTCAGCATCTCTCTTAGCTCTCTGTTCTCTGCTCGAACATCTTCTTCTTTCCTATACTTCTGAAACTGGTCACTAAGCTCAGTAAATAACTGCATCATCTTGGAGTTCTTCAAAATCTGCTCTCTTAATGTCGAATCCAATGTTGACAAATCATAATCAAAGCTGTTCATGCAAAGATCAGTGTGTTTAAAATTTTTCTGAATCTTGATCTCATTGTCAAACCTATCCTTCATTTGCCTGGCCAAAGACTTAACCTTGGAGTTAAGGGTATCCAAATTCTTCCCTAAGGGTCCAGGTGCAGGGACCTTGCAATTGTTAGCGGTGAAAGGAGTAGCCGACGATCCCGCACCAGTGTAAAATGTACCCGAGAACCTGAGAAGAGGAGACAGTGGCTGTAAAGTAGCACAACCAACAGGAGTAGGAGCAGCAGCCACAGCCTCGGGCTCAATGTTTGAATTTGGTGGTGGTTTGTTGAGGGGATCAGCCTCCTCATAAGGGTGGATGACCTCAGCATCATCCTTATCATCATCAATCTCCACCTCTACCTCTTTAGCCTCTTCAGCCTCCATCTCGTCCTCATCATCATCTTCTTCCAACCAACCATTCATATTATTTTGAGCAGCTTGAGCAAATGAAGCAAACTCGGGCTCTTGCTCTGGTTCTTCTTTCGGCTCCTCATCCAGATCTTCTTCCATGTCATCATCACTAATATAACCCTTTGGTTGAGCAGGTACTTGATCTGGCATAATAGGAGTGTGTTCAGGATGAACCAGCTCATCCTCATGAAGGTCCGCAACATGGTTAGGAGGAAGTGGATTTGCCATGATAATATGGAAATTTCACAAAAATAGATACGTAAGGTCACTATATAAATAAGAATTATTATATGAATAATAACTTATGCAGATATGCAAATGCATGACGATGCTTCATGAATGAACATGATGATCGATAAATAGTCCAAATATGAATAATAATATTCATCGTATATATGAATTACATTTTTATGTAATTAAACAAATAGTTTTCAATGCTTCGAATAAGCATGACAATCGATATATATATCTCAAATACATATCATAGTATTTATTATATAAATACATCATAATGATGCACCCAAAATGTGCATAAATACTCAAATAGGAAAGCATGAGTATGCCTTGGACGAGGGCCACGAAGAGACTTAGCGCGCGAAAAAGTTATAGTTTAGGTTTTTGAAAACGACCTAGTTCTCTATAACCTTAAGCTCTTGATACCAATCTTTAACACCCCAAATTTAATCGCAGCGGAACCAACATTTGGGTGTTAAGTCATAGGCACAATAACATAAGAATATAGAAAACGACTCAAAAAGAGACATTATAAAAACATTAACATAGTTCCATTCGTAGTAAAAATCAGAGTTTACTTCGTCCCACATAATCGTTACCCAAAACCAGTACAATATAAGTTTAAAAGTCATTAACATAAAGTGTTTTTAGAGAATGGAACAAAAGACAAGTTTCTTAAAACTTTAGCGCTACACTCCTTGTACGCTCCATGCCATCATCCTTGATAACCTAAGATAAAACATGCTAAAAAGTCATATATATATATATATATATATATATATATATATATATATATATATATATATATATATATATCACCGAGAAACTTGTGGATCAAACAAGTTATTAGTCACTAATGAATTAAGCTCATGACACTAAAATGTTAACCAACATATAATCATATGCATATTGTTCGCCCCTACCCAAGGTAATATTGCCATATACTCAAAAGAAATTCTCAATACAAAATGTCCGCTTTAGGGTGCTCACGCGCGGATACATACCCTGGACAGGGCTGTCATGACCCAATAGATCTATTTAATGTACTAGCGCTTACCCATCATACATAATTAATAGTTCATGAAATTTGGGGCCTTTTTAGCAATAGGTACTCATGCAATTAGTCTCACAATCGGGTCCAATACCAAAAACTATTTGTGTTCAATTTATAAAACCAGCATGTATCTCCTTCGCGGGGTTTATCAAAACATTTAGAAGTATAAAGGCGAGGTTATGAACTCACCGTAAATAAAAGTATCGACGGAGAAATCAACAAGGAAAGGAACGACAACGACGATCTCAACCGCGACCTATAATAATAGTGGTCCGCGATTAGAAAATATAACTATAAGAAAAATACATAAGTATAATATATATATATATATATATATATATATATATATATATATATAATATATATTATATTATATATATATGTTCCGACATGCATAATATCTTATATTGTAGAATCCATACGTGCGCCAAACTTCCATATCTATACCTACTTGAATGTTTCGCCTTAAGTTTAACTTCATTTTTAACCCATTCCCACTAATATGTATTTTTAATGAAAATTACCCATTTTGACCCATTATCAAGATTAAGACATCTAGACAAGAACAAAAGTGTAATTCTAATATATTAGTTGTAATTTCAGTTTTAGTTAATAAATTTTACGCCTAGTTATTTGTTATAACATAATATGACCAAACTTTAGAATTTCGCCATGATAACTTTTATTATAGATTTTTCCTAAATCTGACTCGACCAAAACGACTCGCTAAATCAGGTCTTCACGACTCGGACTCTAAAGCATTTTGATGTAAAACGACGTTTCAGACAACTTTTTAAATTTACCCGAGACTTGAAACTCGACAGAAAATGACAAAAATACCATTTTCAGTTTCTGCAGAAAAATTAAATTTTTATTAAAAGCTGATTGGAATTTTATAAATTTTCTAAACTTCAAATGGCCGTCAAACGTTCGTTTTTAAGAGTTATCAAACGATCCATATATCGAATCGAAGCTACGGATATCCTCTATCATATTATATAGCCTAAAATCAGTTTTACAATTTTTGACTCACTCAAAAATAGCACGCAACTTTATGCCCCAATTGAGTATCTTTTATCCCCTTCAAAACTTCAATTTCTCGCGTTGCGAACATCGCCAACGCTCCTAAACTAGCCTAGCCCCATAACTAGTCATCTCAAACCATTAACATACCTCAAAACTTAACATGCAATACCATCCATGGATTCTTGATATAAAATTAAATGCATGCACACAACATATAATTAAATCAATGTAAAAAGGTATTAAAAATACTTACAACCTTAATGCAATGGAAGAAAAATCAAAACTATCAAACCCTCTTGGGTTTGATTTTTTTCGAACACCACACACCACAAAAACAATTATCCGAACTTGATTTTGCTACTCCAAATCTTGTTTACACACTTAAACCCTTGATGATTCTTATGTACCCAATTAGATCAAAAACCCTTAAAATCAAAAATCAAAAAGAATCAAGAACTTATAAAACATGATGCATGGTGATTTCTTGTTGTTAGGGAATGAATAAGGTTTAGTTTAGGGTTGATTTAAGGTTGAATGGGAGTGATTTAGGAGTTTTAGGTGATGATTTTGGTGGTTTTGGTTTATATGGCGTCAAACAGTGGACAAGGAGAAAAGGGAACGACAGATTTTATTTTGCTGTGTGTGTTTTTATGGTAGGATTTGTAGGATGTTGGGACTATATATATATAGGGAGATTTAATACTAGTAAACTTCCATTTTATAAAAAAATAAAAGGGGCGTTTGTTTTAGCTTGGTAACCGCCCCCCTATATAGGCTTGGATTTGTTATATTTTTTTTGTTAAAATTTGTATTACTTAAATCTCGGGCCCAAACTTTAAATTAACACGTTATAAATCATAAAATCACTATTTTGATGCGGTTTCGGAAAAATCACGGAAAAAGTCGAGAAATACAAAAATAAAATAATTAAGCTTCCGAAGCTAAAATATGGAATTATCGATTTCTCAATTGTTAAAACGGATAATTATCCAAAGCATGACTCGCGAATAATTTAAAATTGACGATTTTAAATAAAAACGACTAAAAATAATAAAATAAATTCTATAAAATTTAGTAAATAAAATAAAGCTCGGGATAAATAGTGACCTTAAATCCGAAATGTTACATCATTTGCATGATATTCTCTTGGAATTGCATCCTATAGCACATATTTGTTCGGCAAAAAGTGTTTTTAGTCGCCTTTTTGTGGCGGCTACTTATTATTTCGTGTGGTTGGAGCGCAATAATCGTATCTTTAAGAAAGTTAGAAGATCCCTGAAAGAGATTAGAGATATTATCATGGTTACTATAAGATTAAAAGCTCCTCTCTTTTCGTTTCAAAAATACTGTGATGGTTCATAATTTATTGTCGCATTGGAAGATGCCTAGTAACTTAGACTTTATAGTTAATCCTGATTTGTTATCATGAGTTTCGATTATTTTATGGTTCATGTGGAAGTTGTTGTTCGGTTTGAAGAGCCAAGACGGGAGCTCCCTTTGAGTGTTGTACTCTTTTTCCCTACTCCAAGGTTTTGCCCATTGGGTTTTACTTGGAAAGGGTTTTTAAGGAGGCAAGCTCAATTGGATTCTATTCCTCCCTAGGTATGGTTAGTTTGTGGTGTTCCATGGAAGAATTTATATTGTTTTGGCCTTTCGTATTATTGGTTGTATGCCTATAGTTAGGCTTCTGTGTTTATGTCATGTCACATACGTGTAGTGGTTGTTTCAAGCTTATGCTTGAGGTTAATGTGGTATTTCAGCCACATTCCATTGTACTTAAATTTTTGTAAGTAATACAAATTTACCGAGGTAGCCCTTTACTACAAAAAAAGTTATCAGGAAGAGGTTTGAGTTCAAGATCCGTAGGAGGCTCTTCGAGAGATGTTTTGATCTTGTAATCAGTGTGAAAGGTGATTTTTTTTCAAATGGTGGTTCTTCGGTGTTGGATTCAGATTCAGAGTTTTCATCGGCAGTCATTGCCATAAATTCATCGAATTCAGCAAAGAGTTTTTTTTCGAGGATGGTTCCTTTGATGGAATTGAAGATTTCACTACCTTCATTAAGAAGAGCATCGAAATCTTCTTCTAAGATTTCGTCAATGACATCAATACTGAAACATGTATCATCATTTGAGTAAGAATATTTCATCGCAGAATCGATATTAAAGATCATTCATTCAGTTCCAACTCCGAGATTGAGTTGCTTCTGTTTGACTCGAATTACGGCATCAACAGTGTAAAGAAAAGGTCTTCCTAAGATAAGGGGAACTTTACCGTCTTCTTCCATTTCGAGAATAACGAAATCAGGAGGGAAGCTGAATTTACCAACTTTAACGAGCATATTTTCAGCTATTCCAACAGGATATTAGAACGATCGGTCGGCTAATCTTACGCTCATTTTAGTAGGTTTGAGAGTTTCGAGAGATAACTTCGCGTATAAGGAGTATCGCATGAGATTTATGCTAGCACCAAGGTCGGCTAAATCATTACATGAGAAATCTTTGTTGAAGTTACATGGGATACGAAAACTTCCAAGGTCTCCAAGTTTTGGTGGAACTTTGTTTTGAAGTATGGCAAAACTTTCATCGCTCAGGAAAGCGGCTAAAATTTGTTCGATTTTGTATTTGTTACTAACGAGTTCCTTGAGAAATTTGCCATAGTTGGGCATTCCGGCTAAAATGTCGATAAGAGGTACGTTGATTCGAACGGTTCGAATCATATCGAGGAATTTTCCATATTGAGCTTCCATTTTCTCTTTTCTAAGGCGTTGAGGATATGGGATTTTTGATTTGTATGGTTTGGGTATCAGTGTTTCTTTGACTGGTTTTATTTCTTAAAGCTTGGGTTGAGGTGTAGATTCTTCATCTTCGTCACCGCTATCGAAGTTGATAGGAGTTTCAGAATCGTTAGGCTGGTCATTTGGGTTGACTGATGGGTCGTAGGATTTACCACTTCATGCAAATACGGCATTTACATGTTCGTTTCGAGCTTGTGGTGGTTGATAAGGTTTAGATTAGCTACCTTTTGGGTTAGGTTGAGTGTTACTGGGAAGAGATCTAGAAGGTCGACCAGATTGTTTGTCAATGAATTTGTTAAATTTAGCTTCGAGATTTTAGATTGATGCTTAATGATTTTTGGTTGTTTTTTTGAGTTTGTTTTTTAGGTCCATAAAAGCATCTTTGACAAAAGAATTGGTTGAGTGTTAAGCTTTTATGAAATCGCTTAGTTGTTTTTGAAGGTCGGGTTTATCATCAGAGTGAGATTAGTAGTTGTCTCGATTGTAATCGTTTCTCCTGCTTGAACGCCAATTATCGCTGTTTGAATCACGGTAATCATTGTAAAAACGAGTATGACAGAAGGTTTGCATGAATTTTGCTTCTTCTTCATGGGACATGGGTATGTCATCATCGTTATGATCAGGATTTGGTTTCGAAAGAGATTGGAATTCTGTATACTGAGTATCCATTTTCATGATCATGGCATCTATTCGGGCTATAATTTTGTTAGTGTTAGAATTACTGCTACCTTCATTGGCGAAAGCAATGTTTTTCTAAAGAGATGGTTTTGTTTTTTGGTTTTTAGCCCAGTCGAGCTTGAGTAAGACTTTGTCTTCAAGAAGTTGATAAGCTTGATTCGAAGTTTTATAGAGGAAAATACCACCAGCTACGGCATTTAGAACTTCTTGGGTAGTTTAGTTAAGACCGTGGTAAAAGATTTTTATGATGTTGCCTTTGGACAGATTGTGACCATGGCAGTTTCTGAGCATTTCCTTTATACGGAGCAAAGCATCTGTTAGAGATTCGTTTTCATGTTGGGAAAAGCTCGGATTTCTTCGAGGAGTCAATCGAAAAGGGCTGGGGAAAGAATCGGCTAATGAAAGTCGTTTGAAGTTCATCCCATGTTTCGATAGTTCCTTCGTTTAGTTCGTCCAGCCATGTTTTTGCTTCTCTAGTGAGTGATAGGGGAAACATCATCAGGCGGACGGCTTCATTCTCGGTGTCTCTGTATTTAAACATATCACATATTCGGACGAATTCGTGAATGTGTTTGTGAGGATCGGTTTTGATTCTTCCATCGAATTGGCAAATTCATTTTCGGTTTCAAGAATAGTGATTGCAGAACCGGGAGTCGGAGCGACAACACGGTCGGCAGCCCACATGGGTTCATCATCCATGGGATCGTAATTTCAATGAATATCAAAAAAGTGACAGAAGTAATTGATGTCGAGAATTGGCGCGTAGACAACTCTCGGATGTTGAGGTGGATTGTTTCTTTGTTCGAATGAAACTCTTCTGTTTCATCGACGAAGTCTTTGATTCAGAGTACGTTTAGGTTTAGGTAATGGTTCAACAAGTTCAGAGTTAGAAGCACGTGTATGCATCCAAAGGAGTTGGGAATTCTGAGTTACTACTGCTGGTGCTAATTTACTAATGTTGGTTCAGAGTTGATGTTGCTGCTAAAGATTGAAGAAAACAGACTAAGTAGTTAATAATGTTAGTTATATTAGTTAGTACTGCTAGTACTTTATTAGTACTTATAGTTAGTACTGTTAGTCTTATATAGTTAGTACTGCTATGATGATATGCATGAGTTAAATTAGGAATAGATATGCATTATCATTGTACGCGTTTTGTAAGCTCATTAGGGTTTCTTTAGTGTATAAAAGGAACCCTACGGCATAGTTAGTAAAAAATATATATAATTTATATCTCATAGTTAGTTATTCTGTAACCTAGGCAGAATATTAGCAATCAATATATTCAAAGTTTAGTATTCATTATTCTTCTTAGTATTACAAGTTAGATTCCGCATAACTTGTAATATTCATAATCATAGTTTCTCTTATAGTTAGTTTGGATTTATCCAGGTTAACTAAGCTTTAACAAGCTAAGAAGATCTGTTCATTGGGATCAACAAGTGGTATTAGAGCTTGTTGAGAAACTCTAAATAAGAAGAACACTATATCTACACAAGATCTTATAATCAAAGAGAAGATGGAATCACAGTCAAAAACTTCCCAAATAGTGTCTGCACTAAAACTTCTAGTACTCAAAACTAGAGATTATGATCTATGGAGCATGAGAATGGAGTAATATCTTACTCACACTGATTATGCTCTTTGGGAGGTTATTGTGAATGGTGATGCACCTACTATTGCATCAGCTAGTACTGAAGGTCCCATTCCTCCTAAAACTGTTGAACACAAACTAGCAAGAAAGAATGAATTGAAAGCAAAAAGCACTTTGTTGTTAGCCATTCCTGATGAGCACCTATTGAAGATTCATGGAATCAAGGATGCAAAGACCCTATGGGAAGCTATCAAGACCAGGTTTGGAGGCAACAAAGAATCAAAGAAAATGCAAAAAACCATTCTGAAGCAGCAATATGAGAATTTTACTGCATCAAGATCTGAAGGACTGGATAAAACCTATGATAGGTTTCAGAAACTCATCAGCCAATTAGAAATTCATGGTGAAGTAATCTCTTAAGAAAATTTAAATCTTAAGTTACTAAGAAGTCTACAATTAGCTTGGAATAATATTGCCTTGATCATAAGAAACAAACCTGATCTAAACACAATGAGCATGGATGACTTGTACAACAACTTGAAGGTGTATAAAGCTGAGATTAAAAGCCAATCAAGCTCAAGCTCAAGCTCAAACTCTCAGAATGTGGCTTTTGTATCTTCAGAAAACACTAGCAGTACTAATGAAGCAGTTAATACTGCTCATGAAGTTTCTACTGCTAACTCACAGGGACAAGCTTCTTCCTCATCCTATGCTGATGATGTCATGTTTTCCTTCTTTGTCAGTCAATCTAATAGCCAACACTTGGACAATGAAGACCTAGAGTAGATTGATACCGATGATCTTGAAAATATGGACCTCAAATGGTAGGTGGCCATGCTTACTATGAGAGTGAGGAGATTCTTAAAGGAGACATAAAGGAATCCGAACTTTAATGGCAAAGAAACTGTTGGCTTTGATAAGACAAAGGTTGAATGTTAAAACTGTCACAGGAGAGGTCACTTTGCTAGAGAATGCAAGGTACCAAGGAATCAGAAGAATAGAAATGAAGATGTTTCTAGAAGAATTGTACCAGTAGAGACTCCTGCAAATGCCTTGGTTGTTCAAGATAGGATGGGTGGTTATGATTGGAGCTTTCAAGCTGAAGAAGGACCCACAAACTTTGCTCTAATGGCCCATTTGTCTTCAGGTTCATCTAGCTCATCAATTTCAGACTCTGAGGTATCTACTTGCTCTAAAGCTTGCTTAAAATCCTATGAGTCTTTGAAAGAACACTTTGATAAACAGAAAGAGCAGATTAAAAAATCTAACTTAGAAATTATAGGTTATCAATTAGGCTTAGAATCATTAGAAGCTAGAATTGTTGTTCATTAAAAAAATGAAGCTGTTTATGAGGAAGACATTGCATTTTTGAAATATGATGTTAAGGTAAGAGATAATTCTATTACAGAGCTTAAAAATCAGTTAGCAGAGGCTTTAAGAGAAAAGGATGATTTGAAACTGAAATTAGAAAAGTTTGAAACATCATCTAAGAAACTAACTGATCTTTTAAACAGTCAAATAAGTGTTAATAACAAGAATGGTTTTGGTTTTGACAGTCAAATGACTGAGAATGAACTGCATGATATTCATAAGAATAATTGTGAAGTGCTTGCATATGATAGTAGTGTGAATAAGATTGAAGAGGAAAATAATCATGTAAATGATAGGTTTAAGAAGGTTAAGGGATATCATGCAGTTCCTCCTCCCTATACTGGGAACTACATGCCCTCAAGACCTGACTTGTCCTTTGCTGGATTAGATGATTCTGTCTATAAGACTAATGTGAGTGAAACTATCACTAGTGTGCCTAGGAATGAATCAACTGCATCTAAGTCTAGTAAGGATAATTTGGAACAACTTAAACATGTTAGGCCTAGTGATCCTATCATTGAAGAGTGGGAGTCTGATAGTGATGATGACTGTGTGACTAGACCTTCAATTGAACAAAATAAACCTAGTTTTGCTAAAATTAATTTTGTTAAATCAAATGAAAATACTAGGAAATCTATTATTGAACAAAACACATATAGGCAAGCTGAAAACCTTAGGAAAAGTCAAAATCCTAGGGTTGATAAAAGAAATTGGAATGGACTAATGACTCAGAAACTAGGGGATGGTTTTGAGTTCAATAAGAAAGCTTGTTTTGTATGTGGAAGTCTTAACCATTTAATTAAGGACTGTAAATTTTATGAGAATAAAATAGTTGGAAAATCTATGTTGAATAATATGGGAAGAGTTACTGGTCAAAGGGAAGTTAGAACAGTATAGAACAATGCTCAGAGGGTGAATCACCAAAATAAATTGTCTCACCCACACCCTAAAAGAAATTTTGTTCCAACTGTAGTCTTAACAAAGTCTGGCAATGTACCAGTTAATACTGCTAAGCAAAGCTCCTCAAGAGCAGCAGTACTACCAGATATGTTAATACTGCTGCAACTAGACCAACTGTGAATGATGCAAAACCAAGTTCAAATGTTTTTCATAAGTCACATTCATCAGTAAAGAGGACTATTTATCAAAGAACAGTACCTAAAAACAGTGATTTAAAAAAGTTAATACTACTAAGGTAAAAAATGTAACTACTGTTGGGACAAAAGTAGTAGTTAGTGTTGTTCAGGGACATGAGGAAAATGCTGTTAAGTCCTCAACATGCTAGATTTAGAGACCAACAGGAAAAGTAATTGACCATATCTCCAAAGACAGTGGATCATATACTTCTAAAAGATTTGACTATGTTGATCCACAAGGCAGACTCAAGTCAGTGATGGCTTGGGTCCCCAAGAGAAACTAATTCTCTTATTTTGAGTGTAGGGTAATCCATAATATGCTTTACAGGATCAAGGGATTTTTGATAGTGGATGCTCTAGGCATATGACTGGGAACAAGTCCTACCTAACAGATTATCAAGACATTGATGGAGGATTTGTTGCATTTGCTGGAAGTCCTAAAGGAGGTAAAATTACTAGAAAAGGTAAAATTAGGACTGGGAAATTAGACTTTGAAGATGTATACTTTGTAAAGGAACTTAAGTTTAATCTTTTCTCTGTCTCACAAATGTGTGACAAGAAAAACAGTGTTCTTTTCACTGAGACTGAATGTCTTGTTCTATCTCCTGACTTTAAGCTACTTGATGAAAGTCAAGTCTTGCTTAAAGTTCCCAGACAGAACAACATGTACAGTTTTGATCTAAAGAATGTTGTTCCTTCAGGAGGTTTGACTTGTTTATTTGCAAAGGCTACAATAGATGAGTCTAATTTATGGCATAGGAGGCTTGGTCATATAAACTTTAAAACTATGAACAAACTTGTGAGGGGAAACCTTGTTAGAGGTTTGCCTTCAAAGCTTTTTGAAAATGACCATACATGTGTTGCTTGTCAGAAGGGAAAGCAGCACAAAGCCTCCTGTAAGACCAAGCTTGTGAGCTCTATCAGCCAGCCTTTACAAATGTTGCATATGGATTTGTTTGGTCCAACATTTGTAAAGAGTCTAAATAAAAAGATGTATTTCCTTGTTGTCACTGATGACTTTAGTATGTTTAGTTGGGTTTTCTTTTTAGCCTCTAAGGATGAGCTGGTTGAATCCTTTTAAAACGTTTATCAACGGCATACGAAACCAAATAAATCTTAAGGTTAAAATTATCAGGTGTGACAATGGAAAACTGAGTTTAAGAATAGTGAAATGAATCAGTTATGTGAGATGAAAGGAATCAAGAGAGAATTTAGTGTTGCTAGGGACTTCCACAAAAACAAAAATGGAGGTAGCTAAGAAGAAAGAATAAAACACTAATAGAGGCAGCCAGGACTATGCTAGCAGATTTACTATTACCTACTACATTTTGGGCTGAAGCAATTAATACTGCTTGCTATGTTCAAAATAGAGTTTTGATAACAAAGCCTCATAACAAAACACCTTATGAACTTTTAATTGGTAGATTACCAAATCTAGACTTCATGAAACCTTTTGGGTGTTCTGTTACTATCTTGAATACCTTAAATCATCTAGGCAAGTTTGAAGGGAAGGCTGATGAGGGGTTTTTGGTTGGATACTTTGTAAATAGTAAGGCATTTAGGGTATTTAACACTCGAACCAAGAAAGTTGAAGAGAACCTGCATATTAAATTTCTTGAAAATAAACCTAATGTTACAGGAAGTGGTCCAAAATGGCTCTTTGATATTGATTCACTGACAAAATCCATGAATTATGAGCCAGTTACTGCAGGAAATCAAACTAATGATGATGCAGGTATAGAGACAAATGTTAATGCAGTGCAAACTGGACAGGAGAAAGCATCTAATCATGAATATATTCTGCTACCATTTTTGACTCCTGATTCTCAAGGTCCAAAGAGCTCAGATGATGAGTTTGTTGATGATGCTGGAAAGAAGAATGATGCTCGGTATCCAGCAAAAGATGGTGATAAAAATAGTCATAAGAAAGATGTTAGAGATCAAGAATAAGCTCTTACAAAATAATTTAATCAAGAAACTGAAAGATTGGTGGTCAAAGAGAGTGCTACTTCACTAACAGCTACTAAACAGGACTTAATATTTGTATAGTCCATCTGTTAGTGCTGCTGGCTAAAGTTTTGACAATAATGATCTTCCAACTGATCCTCTTATGCCTTATTTGGAAGATTCCACTGGTATCTTTAGAGGTGCATATGATGATGAAGATGTGGATGCAGAGGTGACCTAACAATTTAGAAGAAACCACAATGAATGTTAGTCCTATTCCTTCAACTTGAATTTCCACAAGGTATCCTAAAGGACCAGTAATTAGAGCATAAATTCAGCTATTCAAACAAGGATAATGATCACTTTTTCTAAAGAAAATGCTATGGTCAGCTACATTAGCAAGCAGAGAAGAACAAATTACAAAGATTATCATAACATCTTGTTTTCCTATTTTCTCTCTCAAATAGAACCCAAAAAGGTGATCCAAGCTTTGACAGATCTAAGCTGGATAGAAGCAATGCAAGAGGAGCTTCTGTAATTTAAACTTCAAAAGGTTTGGACTCTGGTGGATCTTCCTAAAGGCAAGAGAGCTATTGGAACTAAGTGGGTATATAGAAACAAGAAAGATGAGAGAGGAATTGTAGTCAGAAACAAGACAAGACTGGTTGCACAAGGTTATACCCAAGAGGAAGGAATTGATTATAATGAGGTTTTTGCTCATGTTGCTAGGATTGAAGCAATCAGGTTATTTTTTGCCTATGCATCATTTATGGGGTTTATTATGTACCAGATGGATGTGAAGAGTGCCTTTTTATATGGTACTATTGAAGAAGAGGTGTATGTGTGCCAACCTCCTGGTTTTGAAGATCCACAGTTCCCTGATAAGGTTTATAAGGTGGAAAAAGCTTTATATGGTCTACATCAAGCTCCTAGAGCCTGGTATGAGACCTTGTCTACCTACTTAATTGAAAATGGATTTAGAAGAGGCATTATAGATAAGACTTTGTTCATCAAGAAGGACAAAGGTGATATCTTGTTAGTACAGGTGTATGTTGATGATATCATCTTTGGGTCTACAAAGAAGTCTTTATGTGATGAGTTTGAGAAAATGATGCACAAGAAATTCTAGATGAGTTCTATGGGGGAGCTCACTTTCTTCTTAGGGTTACAAGTACAACAGAAGAAGGATGGAATCTTCATTAGCCAAGACAAATATGTGGTTGATATATTGAAAAAGTTTGATTTTATCACTGTGAAGACAGCAAGCACTCCCATGGAACCTAACAAGGCATTGGTCAAGGATGAAGAAGCTGATAGTGTGGATGTTCATTTATACAGATCAATGATTGGATCATTGATGTACCTAACAGCTTCTAGACCAGACATAACTTTTGCTGTTTGTGCTTGTGCAAGGTTCCAAGTTACACCTAAAACCTCACATCTTCATGCTGTGAAGAGGATCTTTAGATACTTGAAAGGTCAACCTAAATTGGGCCTTTGGTATCCTAGAGATTCACCATTTGACTTGGAAGCCTTTTCTGATAGTGATTATGCTAGAGCTAGTCTTGACAGGAAATCCACAACAGGAGGTTGTCAATTTCTTGGCAAGAGGTTGATTTCATGGCAATGTAAGAAGCAGACTATAGTAGCCAATTCTACTACTGAAGCAGAGTATGTTGCTGCTGCTAATTGTTGTAGACAGGTGTTATGGATCCAAAATCAAATGCTTGATTATGGGTTCAATTTCAGGAACACCAAGATTTACATTGATAATGAAAGCACCATTTGTATTGTGAAGAATCCAGTGTTTCATTCTAAAACCAAGCACATAGAGATTAGGCACCATTTCATCAGATATTCTTATGAGAAGAAGTTGATTCAAGTGATCAAGATTCACACAGAACACAATGTTGCAGATCTTCTCATAAAGTCTTTTGATGTTAGCAGGTTTAACTTTTTGATTGCTAACATTGGATTACTTAATCTCTGAAGTATTGTTTGAGGGGAGGTTTATTTGTTTAGATAATAGTTTTTAACTTTTATTCATGGGTTATGCATAAATATGGATCCTCATGAATTCTCGCATGTCTATCTAGTAATTTCTAGTGTGTTTGTGATGAATAAAGGCATGTTGTTGTATAGTTATTAGAGAAAAAGTTAATACTTTTAGTCTAATTTTAGTACTGCTCTGTATATGTGTATTGGCATAGCTGATAATACACATAGAAGCTTTGTTTGAGGGAAGGCTATATGGAACTATGTGTATAAGTGCAGCGGATTATACATCATGGATGCTTAGAATAGAGTGCAAGAGCTGCCAAATGATGAAAATGGGTTATTTCTAGTAACTGATACTTAGTACTGCTAAGCTTAAAAGTTAATACTGTTAGTTATTATGAGCAATATGCAAGATGATTTGGATTGTGTTTCTTTGTGTTTGGAACTAACATTTTGCAGGATTAGAGCTTAAAGGTTATTTGATTAGTAATGGATATGCTGATTTGGTGTGAATGTTGGTGACTTTGTTAATACTGCTAATGTTTCACATGTTGGTTTTCACCACATAACAAATGGTCATCAATTCACCATGTCTAACAAACAAGAAAGATTTGGCTATTCCAGGGCAAACGGCGACTGGTAAAGAATTCTCAAATCCGTTGATGGCTGGTAGTTTGCCAAAAACTATAAGTGCGAAAGTTAGTACTGCTAGTACAAACTTAGTACTGCTAGCCTAACTTAGTGCTGCTAAAAGTTACCGTTACTAAATACTATTCAGGGGTAATTTTTGACAAATTAACGGCTACTTTCCTCTTAAGTTTTCTTTAGTGCCTATATAAGCCTATTAATCAAACAATATCTTTCACAAATACCAATAGCTCATAATTAATCAAACCCTAATCGATTTTCACACCGACAAATTCAATTATTCATGGCTGATCTTGCTTTTGTAAACCAACACAACATGGTCGCGTATTTGGAAAAGAGCGATGAGAATACAGAATTTCATCAGATAGTGGACTTCCTCTCTACATGTTCGATCAACTATGCTCTCACTGTAAGTCCCACTATCTATGCTTCTTATATTGAACAGTTTTGGAATACTGCCACTTCCAAAACAGTCAATTCAGTAAAGCAAATACATGCCATAGTTGATGGCCATGGCAGTAGTAATATCAGGAATCATCAGTGTGTAATGATCTTCTCTTTGTGATGAGGATGGTATTATTTCTTGCCTCACAAATAATGAATTTTTTTTGCCAAACCTTGCATTGATGGGGTTGAACCAGCTTTCAACAACACTTACTTTCAAAAAGGTTCAATTCTCTCCATTATGGAAATCTGATACATACGTCCTCTCTTGTTTAAGTTCAAAATTAACTGGTTAGAATGAGTTTTAACATTTGCTTCTGCAGATTATTTGTTTGGCAAAGGGTCTAAATTAATTTTTTAAAATTGATTTTTGTTGTATGTTAAGGACTGATTCAAAGAAGTTTTTAATGTATCCAAGGTTTTTACAACTCTTTTTGAATATCCAGCTTAAAGATTTACCAGAACCTTTTAATTATACTTATGGCACACCAAGCCATACTAAAAAGGTTTTCTCAAATATGGCAAGGCAAAGTAAAGGTTTTTTAGGAAAAGTTACTCCACTTTTTGACTCCATGTTGGTGCAAAACCAAGCACCTAAGGGTAAAGGTTCAGCAATACTCCCTGAACCCTATCCCACACCCTCTACCTCACAACCAAATGTTTCAGAACCTCAAATTGAACTACTTCAAATTGAAACACCTCTAACAATTTCCCATGAATCTCAAACTAAAGCTCACATTGAGCAAATACTCCCATCTCCTTCTATATATCAAAGAAAATACAGAAAGACACAAAAACATAGGAGAGTCAAAAAGGTCACTGAGTTACCTCAGACTAGTGTGCCTTTAGACCTTAGAGCAGATAAGGTTATCCATAAGGAGGGGGTAACAGTGTAGAAAAGGCTATCACTACTGATGCTAGCTTAGTTGCAGCACAGGACAGTGATAACATAATTAGGACCCAGACCATGACAATGCCTAATGTTGACATTCCTCAGGGAATTGATACAGGTGGCAGACTAGGCGACCAAGAAACAAGGGGGTGGGGGGGGAGGGGGGTTTACTCCTACTCAGACTAAGTCTGAGAGTGTGCTTAAACAGCCTAATGAACCACCTCTCCCAGAAGGTCACATATTTGGAAGTGGGGAGGGCAGGATGGCATATACTTTTGAATTGATGGATATTGTACCACCTACACCCTATGATTCACCTCTCCTAGGAGGTTACACACCTGGAAGTGATGAGGGTAGATTAAAACTGGAAGAATTAATGGCTATGTGTACAAAATTGTCAAAATAGGTGCTTGACTTAGAGAAAGAAAAGGATGCTCAAGCTGTGGAGATCCTCAAACTAAAGAAAATAGTCAAGAAATTAGAAAGACAGAGGAAGTCAAGCATCTTACACCTAAGAAGGAGGATATACAGGCAGATTGAGTCTTCTGATGATGATTTAGATGAGGAGGATACATCCAAACAGGGGGGGGGGGATTGACAAGACAAAGCCAATATTTAAAGATAGTGACTTTGATAGACTTGATGATGATATGGAAAATGTTGAAGGAGAGACAGTTTATGCTGCTACTTCTGAAGTTAGTACTGCAGGAGCATTGGTTAGTACTGCTAGACCAACTGTTGGTACTGCTGGGCCATCTCCAACTGCTACTGGGACTTCAGTAGGTATTTTAGAAGATGAGATGGTGACAATGGCTGACACATTGATAGCCATTAGACAAACAAGAACAAGACCATCTTATTTACCAAGACCAACTTTAGTGGTGATCACTGATACTGAACAAGAACAAAGAAGACTAACAACACCACCACCATCACAACCATTAGACAGTAGAGACAAGGGTAAAGGTATAATTATAGAGCCTAATCCTCCAGTGAAAATCAAGATAAGTGATTAAGGTGATTTGCAACTTCAAGCAGATGCAGAGTTAGCTCAGTTACTGCATCAAGAGGAATTGGCTCAAGTAGAAAGGAGACAAAGAAAAAGAGCAGCATAAGACGGAGCCTCTATAGCTGCACTTTATGAAGAGTATGATACTATTCAAGCCAGCATAGATGCTGATGCTTTGTTTACTGCAAGGCTCCAACAGGAAGAGATAGAGAGCAGTTCACCATTGAAGAAAGAGCATAATTTTTGGTAGAAATAATAGCAGCACAAAGAAAGTTTAGAGCTGCTCAAAGCGCTGTAGAGATCAAAAATAAACCACCCACCAAAACTCAGCTAAGGAACATGATGATTACATATCTGAAGAATATGGGTAAGTTTAATCACAATTAACTAAAAGGAAAAAGTTATGAGGAGCTCCAAAGATTGTATGAAAGGGAACAATAAAGGATAAATGATTTTGTTCCTATGGACTCTGAAAAGGAAGAAAAGAAATCAGTAAAGCCTGAGAGTGTAGGAAAGAAAGGCAAAAGAATAAAGAGAGTTGTAGATTCAGCACTTAAACAAAAATCTTCTAAGAAACAAAAGATGATGCAAGAACAAGAATCTGCAAAGTGTGATGAAGACGTAGCAGTTTACTATGAACATGAAAAAGAAGAGTTGAGAATGTGGTTAACAGTTGTTCCAGATGAAGAAGAGACTGTGGATCTAGAGATTTTGTCTGCTAAGTACCCTATAGTTGATTGGAAATCTTAGAACTTAGGGAATATTGATATGCAAGATTTACATGTCTATAAGATAATCAGATCAGATGGGAATACTAGTTATCACAAATCATTATTCAGTATGCTGAGAAAGTTTGATAGACAAGATTTGGTGGATTTGCATAGATTGGTGATGAAAAGATTTAAAGACAATACTCTAGAAGGTTATAATTTGCTTATTTTTGGGAGATCTTAAGGTAATGTTTGAACCAAATACAGAGGATGAAATTTGGAGTAATCAAAAGGATTAGACTCTGATTAGCTAGAAATTGTATGAAAATTGTGGAGTTCATACATTGCTGATGGATGGTACTTTGACCTGCTTCAACATGTTAGTAGAGAAAAGGTATCCTCTAATCAAGGAAATGCTGGAGAAGATGTTGAACTAGAAGCTAGAAGCTGAAGCTGAGAGTACAATGGCATTTGAGCTTCTCAAGTTTATCAAGTCACAGCTAGAAGATTGAAGAATTGTTTGAATACATCCTCTAGTGATAAGATTCTTTTACTGAAGATTACTTGGATGTTTTAACATGGGTGAATATCAAGTTTTTAGGGGAGGATATGTTGCCAGGTTTTTGTTTAATGATGCATCATTAAACCAAATCAAAACCAAAGAACGATCAAAGTAACCATTAATATTATCAATTCATCTTGATGTCGTTTGTTTTATGCTCCCTATTAGGGATTCATCATCAATCAATCGATTCGACTCACCACGCTGTGTAGAAACATTAATGATTCACCATTCCTTTTTTTTTAAATTAGGAGTTTGCGAAATACCATGATTTGCAACTAATGAACTAAACACCAAAACAGGAAACATACCACTTTCCTTCCATACATTCGCATCAAAAACTTGTAAATCCTTAGATCAGAGCCACCGAGGATCTTGATACCATATTGTGGTGTATGATAGAACTCCTTAGGATCGTTTAAGGACTTCCAGATGTGTGACTTTGGGAGAGGTGATTCATTGGTTGTTTTAAGCACTCTCTCAGACCTAGTTTAGCCTGGAACACCCCTCATGGTTTCTTAGGCCTGGGACTGCCACCTGTATCCATTCCCTGAGGAATGTCAACATTAGGCATTGCCGTGGTCTAGGTCCTAATTATGTTATCACTGTCATGTGCTGCAACTAAGCTAGCATCAATAGTGATAGCCCTTTCCACACTGTCACCCCTCTCCTTATGGACAGCCTTATCTGCTCCAAGGTTTAGAGGCACACTAGTCTAAGGTAACTCAGTAACCTTTTTGGCTCTCCTATGTTTTTGTGTATTTCTGTGTTTTCTTTGATATATAGATGGAGATGGGAGTATTTGCTCAATGTTAGCTTCAGTCTGAGGTTCATGGGAAACTGTTAGAGGTGTTTTAGTTTAAAGTAGTTCAGTTTGAGGTTCTAAAATATTTGGTTATGAGGTAGAGGGTGTGGGTTGGGGTTCAGGGGGTGTTACTAAACTTTCACCCTCAGGTGCTTGGTTTTGCACCAACATGGATTCAAAAAGTAGAGTAACTTTTCCTGAAAAACTTTTACTTTGCCTTGCCATATTTGAGAAAACCTTTTTAGTATGGCTTGGTGTTTCATAAGTATCATTAAAAGGTTTTGGTAAATCTTTAAGCTGGTTATTCAAAAAGAGTTGTAAAAACCTTGGATACATTAAAAACTTCTTTAGATCCAAGTTCCTTAACATACCATCAAAAATCAATTTTGAAAAATTAAATTTTTGACCCTTTGCCAAACATATAACTGCTAAAGCCAAATTGGTTGAAACCTCATTCTAGTCAGTTAATTTTGAGCTTATACAATGAAGGATGGTATGTATCAGGAATTTCCATTGTGGAGAGAATGAACCTTTTTGAAAAGTAAGTTTTGTTTAAAGCTATTCATACCCCATCAATGCAAGGTTTTCAAAAATGTCATCATTTGTGAGGCAAGTAATACCATCCTTATCATCAAAGAAAAGATCATTCCTTACTGATGATTCTGATATCACCACTGCCTTGCCATCAACTATGGCATGTATTTGCTTTACTGAATTGACTATTTTAGAAGTGGAAGTATTCCAAAACTGTTCAATATAAGAAGCATAGATAGTGGGACTTACAGTGAGAGCATAATTGATCGAACATGTAGAGAGGAAGTCCACTATCTAATGAAATTATGCATTCTCAGCACTCTTTTCCAATTAACATGGACAAGTTGTGTTGGTTTATAAAAGCAAGATCAACCATGAATAATTGAATTTATCGGTGTGAAAATCGATTAGGGTTTGATGAATTATGAGCAATTGGTATTTGTAAAAGATATTGTTTGATTAATAGGCTTATATAGGCACTAAAGAAAACGTAAGAGGAAAGTAACTGTTAATTTGTCAAAAATTACCCCTGAATAGTATTTAGTAACGGTAACTTTTAGCAACACTAAGTTAGGCTAGCAGTACTAAGTTTGTACTAGAAGTACTAACTTTTGCACTTATAGTTTTTGGCAAACTACCAGCCAATAACGGATTTGAGAATTCTTTACCAGTCACCGTTTGTCCTGGAATACCCAATTCTTTCTTGTCTGTTAGACATGGTGAATTGATGACCATTTGTTATGTGGTGAAAACCAACATGTGAAACATCAGCAGTATTAACAAAGTCACTAGCATTCACACCAAATTAGCATATCCATTATTAATCAAATAACCTTTAAGCTCTAATCCTGCAAAATGTTAGTTCCAAACACAAAGAAACACAATCCAAAACATCTTGCATATTACTCATAATAATTGATAGTATTAACTTTTAAGCTTAGCAGTACTAAGTATCAGTTACCAGAATTAACCCATTTTCATCTCTTGGCAGCTCTTGCACTCCATTCTAAGCATCCATGATGTATAATATGCTGCACTTATACACATAGTTCCATATAGCCTTCCCTCAAACAAAGCTTTTATGTGTATTATCAGCTATGCCAATACACATATATAGAGAAACACTAAAATTAGACTAACAGTATTAACTTTTTTTTTCAATAACTATACAACAACAAGCCTTTATTCATCACAAGCATACTAGAAATTACTAGATAGACATGTGAGAATTCATGAGGATCTATATTTATGCATAACCTATGATAGGACTTGTTCCTAGTCATATGCCTAGAGCATCCACTATCAAAAATCCCTTGATCCTGTAAAGCATATTGTGGATTACCCTGCACTCAAAATAAGAGAATTAGTTTCTCTTGGGGACCCAAGCCATCACTGACTTGAGTCTGCCTTGTGGATCAACATAGTCAAATCTTTTAGAAGTATATGATCCACTGTCTTTGGAGATATGGTTAATTACTTTTCCTGTTGGTCTCCAAATCCAGCATGCTGAGGACTTAACAGCATTTTCCTCATGTCCCTGAACAGCACTAACTACTGTTTTTGTCCCAACAGTAGTAACATTTTTTACCATAGCAGTATTAACTTTTTTTTAAATCACTGTTTTTAGGTACTGTTCTTTGATAAATAGTCCTCTTTACTGATGAATGTGACTTATGAAAAACATTTGAACTTGGTTTTGCATCATTCACAGTTGGTCTAGTTGCAGCAGTATTAACATATCTGGCAGTACTATTTGATACTGTTGCTCTTAAGGAGCTTTGCTTAGCAGTATTAACTGGTACATTGCCAGACTTTGTTAAGATTGCAGTTGGAACAAAATTTCTTTTAGGGTGTGGGTGAGATAATTTATTTTGGTGATTCACCCTCTGAGCATTGTTCCATACTGTTCTAACTTCCATTTGACCAGTAACTCTTCCCATATAATTCAACATAGATTTTCCAACCATTTTATTCTCATAAAATTTGCAGTCCTTAATTAAATGGTTAAGACTTCCACATACAAAACAAGCTTTCTTATTGAACTCAAAACCATCCCCTAGTTTCTGAGTCATTAGTCCATTCCAATTTGTTTTATCAACCCTAGGAGTCTGACTTTTCCTAAGGTTTTCAGCTTGCCAATTGTGTTTTGTTTATATAATATGATTTCCTAGTATTTTCATTTGATTTAACAAATTAATTTTAGGCAAAACTAGGTTTATTTAGTTCAATTGAAGGTTAGGCACACAAGTATCATCACTATCAGACTCCCATCTTCAATGATAGGTAGCACTAGGTAACATCTTTAAGTTGTTCCAAATTACCCTTATAGACCTTAGATGCAGTTGATTAATTCCTAGGACACTAGTGATAGTTTCTCCCACCCCTTAACTCTTATAAGACTAGAATTCAATTAAATCACCCACCTTTCCCCCATCTCCCACCCGCTCAAGTAGGTTTGCGGCATGTAGTTCCTAGTGTAGGGAGGAGGAACTGCATGATATTCCTTAACTTTATTAAACCTATCATTTACATGATTATTTTCCTCTTCAATCTTATTCACACTACTATCATATGCAAGCACTTCACCATTATTCTTATGAATATCATGCAGTTCATTCTCAGTTATTTGACTGTCAAAACAAAAACCATTCTTGTTATTAACACTTATTTGATTGTTTAAAAGACCAGTTAGTTTCTTAGATGATGTTTCAAACTTTTCTAATTTCAGTTTCAAATCATCCTTTTCTCTTAAAGCCTCTGCTAACTAATTTTTAAGCTCTGTAATAGAATTGTCTCTTACCTTAACATCATATTTCAAAAATGCAATGTCTTCCTTATAAACAACTTCATTTTTTTAATGAATAACAATTCTAGCTTCTAATTATTCTAAGCCTAATTGATAACCTATAATTTCTAAGTTAGATTTTTTAAGTTGCTCTTTCTGTTTATCAAAGTGTTCTTTCAAAGACTCATTGATTTAAGCTAGTTTGGAGCAAGTGGATGACTCAGAGTCTGAACTTGATGAACTGGATGAACTTGAAGACAAATGGGCCAGAGTGCAAAGTCGTTGGGTCCTTCTTCAGACCTGAATGCTCCAATCATAAACCACCTGGTCCCTCTTGAAAACTACCAAAGCATTTACAGGATCTTACTGGTACAATTCTTCTCGAAACATCTCCATTTCTCTTTCCTTGGACTCCTTGGTGCCCTGCATTCTCTAGCAAAGTGACCTCTCCTGTGACAATTTTAACATTCAACCTTTGTCTTATCAAAGCCAACAGTTTCTTTGCCCTTAAAGTTCAGATTCCTTTATGTCTCTTTTAAGAATCTCTTCACTCTTATGGTAAGCATGGCCACCTACCATTTGAGATCCATCTCTTCAAGATCATCGGTATCAATCTACTCTAGGTCTTCATTGTCCAAGTGTTGATATGTAGATTGATGACAAATGAAGGAAAACTGACTATCAAGCATAGGATGAGGAGAAGCTTATCCTTGGAGTTAGCAGTAGAAACTTCCTTGACAGTATTAATGCTTCATTAGTACTGCTGTGTTTTCTGAATATACAAAAGCCACATTTGAGATGTTGAGCTTGAGCTTTGATTGCTTTTAATCTCGCTTCATACACTGCAAGTTGTTGTAAAGTCTCCATTGCTCATTGTGTTTTAGATAGTTGGTTTTTATGATTCAAAGGCAATATTGTTTCCAAGTAATGTAGGACTTCTTAGTAACTAAAGATTTAATTTTTCCAGGAGAGATTACTTCCACCTGAATTCTAATGGCTGATGAGTTTCAGAAAACTATCATAAGTTTTATCCAGTCCTTTAGATCTTGCTATAGTAAAATTCTCATATTGCTGCTTCGAATGGTTTTTTGCATTTTTCTTGATTTGCTATTGCCTCCAACCTGGTCTTGATAGCTTCCCATCAGGGGTCTTTGCATTCCTTAATTCCATGAATTTCAATAGGTGCTCATTCAGGAATGGCTAATAATAAAGTGTTTTTGCTTTAATTCATTTTTCTTGCTAGCTTTTGTTCAGCAGATTTTGAGGAATGGGGACCTTCGTACTAGCTGATGCAATAGAAGGGTGCATCACCATTCACAATAACTTTCCCAAAGAGAATAATCAGTGTGAGTAAGGATATTTGGCTCCATTTTTCAGCTCCATAGATCATAATCTCTTGTTTTGGTACTGGATAGTTTTAGTGCAGACATGATTGGGTAGTTCTGATGTTGATTTCCATCTTACTTGATTTATGAGATCTTGTGTAGATATTGTGTCTTTTTTTTTATGATTTTAGAGTTTCTCACATAGTTGATACATTATTGATCCCAATGAAAACAGATCTTCTTAGCTTGTTAAAGCTTAGTTAACCTGGCTAAATCCAAAACTAAATACAAAAGAATCTATGATGGTGATTACTACAAGTTATTGGAAATATAACTTGTTATACTAAGAAGAACAAGATACTAAACTTTGAATATATTGATTGCTAATATTCTGCCTAGGTTACAGAATAACTAACTATGAGATATGAATTCTATGCATATCTCTAACTAGCCGTGGGATCTTTTTCAAAAACACTTAAATAAAAATCCTAATGGGCTTACAAAACGTGTACAATGATAATGCATATCTATTCCTAATTTAACTTATGCATATCATAATAGCAGTACTAACTATATAAGACTAACAGCACTAAATATTAACTAATAGTACTAACTATATTGGCAGTACTAACAATGTACTGGCAGTACTAACTAATATAACTAACAGTACTAACTACTTAGTCTGTTTTCTTCAATCTTTAGCAGCAGCATCAACTTTGAACTAGCAGTAGTAAATTAGCACCAACAGTAGTAACTCAAAATTCCTAACAGTAGGGATATTTGACGGCTTGGTAACTGGATATAGATCTCCTAAGCTTTCACATCAAAAAAGGATATGGCGAGTCAATAAATCCTTTATAGAAAAACCAAAAGCATCAAATTTGATAGTACAATTATTATCCCTAGTAAATCGACGAACAGAAATGAGATTTTTAATTATATTCGGGGTGACAAGAACATTATGAAGGTGAATGGGGCGATGAATAGAAGGAATAATGCTATGTCCTATGTTGGTAACGAGAATAGAATTACTGTCACCAACGTGAACAGAAGGGAATAAGCATTTATCTAAAATGGTACTTAAATTACTTGCATTTGAACCTAAATGATAAGAGGCACTTGTATTCATGTTTCAAGTCAGGTTTGGCATGCCATTGTGCTAAACGTACTCGGAAGAGAGGTAGCTTGAGACAGGTAATAGGCGGGAGCGGGTCCATGTAAACCGGGGCTACCATGTGGCACTGTGGGCTGGGCCAAATATACTGGTTGCTGGGCTGAGTATGTGGACTGCTGGTACGCGGGCTGTAGGGCTGCAAACTAGGCCACAGGTTGGGCTCAGGCAGTTTGGTTGTGGTATATTAGCTAATGGGTAACACAGGCATTTAGGGTGGGCTGGTTGTGGGCTAGACGCATATGAGTGGGTTGTGGTTTGGCCTCACGAGGCTGGTAGACAGCTAAACCACCCAACGACACAGTTTGGGAGGAAACATAATGTATCTCATTCCTAGGTGTTGAAGATAATCCCACCCTATAGCGGTGATCATGTATAAACTTACAACGATCCTAAATTTACATGTCCCTTTGTTAAAATGGTTGCATTGTTGTGGTAGACTTTGAGATTTAGTAGAGTTTGCGGTGGGGTTACCTTTGTTGTCGGGTGAGTTTGTTACCATGAGGATAGTTGGGGACGAGGAACTACTTTCGAAAGTAGTAGATGCACCAGATTGATCATTGATTGAAGGCTCCTTCAAAAGAAGCATGTTGCGTACCGTTTCAAAAGTGGGAAGGGGTTCATGATGCCGGATGATCTCAACAAGTGTGGCAAAGCGAGTGTCAAGTCTATTAACCGCATAAATCACCAAGTTTTTCTCGCTTACTACACAACCAAGGTTTTTAAGCCTATCCACCATAGACTTAATCTTGGTGAAATATTCATTAATAGTCATCTTCCCTATCTTGATAGAATGGAGTTCATTGTCAAGATTTATAGCCATAGCATCCTTGTTGTCATGAAATAATTCTTTTAGATGATCCTACAAAGCTTTTGCATTACCCGGTGTGGTGACGAATTGGTTTTGAAGAGAGTCACATAGGGATCTAAGGATCCACATCTTGATGAGATCATCAAGCTTGCACCACTCCGGATTAGTAGATGAGGTTTCTGCTTCCACATGAGGTTTAAGACCAAGACTACCAAGATGAATGATGCAAAAGGAACGCCAAGAATTATAGTTGTGTTTTTCAAGGTCCAATTTAATGTGGACCTTGTTAGCTATGCTAAAAGAGATTAATTTGTCAGTAGAAGTGGATGGAGGAGGGGGGAAGAGTGTCTTCTAACGGAATGGAAAATTTTTTTTAAATAATTATAAAATTATCGACTTTTTAGAGAAGGGGTTTAGGGTGGGTACGGCAGTGATGATGGAGGAGGGAGGGGATTGGTTTGTTAGAGAAAAAATTATGAGAGTATAACTGGCTTTGATACGATATTGGAAGGCTAATTGTATTCCTTGATTATTCCCACCAAACGTATGACATATATAGTTTACAAAGATAAGGCTTGAGCCCAAGACCACAATAATACATCTAAGAATATTAAATATACAGCTAATGATGACTAAGCCTATTATAATCATACCAAACATATGTATCGACTAATATTGGAAGGTATCTAATCAAATATATCGACTAATAGCCTTGTCTTTGATATCAACAAAATCATCGTGTGACTGCAATTCTAGGTAATCTACCATACAATCCAAGTCATCCACATCATCGGTTATACATGTGAACCAATCATCACTCAAACGGTCCTCTACAACATCTAGTATCAGTTCCCTCTTTTTGTCTCCCAAAAAAAAAATTTTCTGGAGTCCTCCCTCGAGTGCCCTGATAATAAGTCGCATAAGAGTTTTCTTCTTGAGTGCAGCCTATGTTTGGCTCTTTATCAATGAGATTTTCATCTTTACATTCTGAAACATTCATAAGGTCCTTTCTCCTACAATCCTTCTAAATTCTTTCCCCAGTCATCTTGTCTACCTTGCCATGACTTACTCTACCCATCTTTTAAAACTTATTCCTTTTTATGTTACCATCTCTCCTCTCGTATCATTTCATGCATGTCCGATAGCTTTTCTTCTCTCAATCCTAGGTACGGTCCCTCCATACATGGTCGTTGTAGGGCACACGATGCCAAAACTCGCGTGCTGCTCTTTTTTGTTGCAAAATTTCTTCACCAATGTACCTTTTTGTTTTATTTTTTTTTTTTTTACGTGGTGAGGGTGCATTTATGCTTCTTGTTCGGTGAGGTCGTTAATGCTTAAAGTCCCTTTCTCTTGAACAAGTGTGGCTTCCATTATATTTTTCCTTTGTGATTTCTAACACATATTCATAATGTGGGAAATATTTATATATAACCCCCCCCCCCCCCCCCCCCCCCAAACCCCCCCCCCCCCCCCCCCCCACCCCCCCCCCCAACCCACAAACACACACATGTCTCTCGCTAACAGTAGTTAACTCGTGATTTTGTTTACATGAAGAAGATTATAAAGGAATAAGTCTGATCTATTTTCAGAAAAATCATCTTTGATATTGCATTCAATATTTCTAAGCCACACACACTGGTTCTTAGGCGTAAGTGTCTTATTGAAATTGTTTTCAATTTTAAATATTAAATTTTCATTTCCTACCCCTAATGAAATTAAAATTTTCTAAAGACATCAATTTCAGCATGAGCAGTTGCTAGTAATGGCCTTCCAAAAATAAACGGCATTTTAAAATCTTCGACTATATTAAGCTGACAAAATATACGGGAACTATAAATTATCAATTTTTTAACTGCAAATTTTTTACTATTCCTATCGGGATTGCTCTTAGTTTCTATCAGGCCATTTCCACAGTCATATAACTGGTTTTAGTTTCTTGACCTATCCGTTTATACATAAAAAGTGGCATGATGCTTATACTAGCTCCTAAATCTGCTAAAGCGTTTTTAACACTTAAATTACCAATAGAACAAGGAAGAATAAAACTCTCAGGATCTTTTCCTTAGGTGGTAGCTGATTATGTAGAACTGCGAAACACAAGCATTTCATTAAATTTCTTCTTCCAAGTTTTTGGTTTATTTTACCACTACAATTCTTATGTAATTGGCATAGTTATCATTTTTTTTATCACTTTGATGAGGGGTAAGTTCCCCCTAATCTTCTTAAAACTTCCCTTGGTTTAGACTATGCTCTTAGCCTTAAGTGATGGCCAGGGCATGGTTATTAACGCCACGTATGGTGCCATAATGTTCTTACTATTCCAATCACGCGTGATTTGTCCCTACCTCAGATATATTACTATACCATATTGATATTCTTCAATTTCTAACCATTACAAATACTCAACAATCAACAGTACCAAAATCTTACAACCCAAATACATCTAACCCAAAAATACACCCCCCACCAAACCCCCCCCCCCCCCCCCAAACCCAACCATAAAAAAAACCCCCCCCCCATATTATAATATTTTAAACAACCCCCCCCCCCCCCCCCCCCCCCCCCCCCCCCCCCCCCCCCAACACACCACTTTTTTTTTTTTTTTTTCCCCCCCCCCCCCCCCAATTATATATATATATTTTTTTTTTGGTCGCAGCTGAATAATGTCGGAGGCGTGTTACTTCAGAGATCAATAAAACAGTTATATATAGAAAGACCAAAAGTCATTTAAAACCGATAAATTTTAGATTTAACAATGTATTTGTTACATAAGCCGATGTTCACTGGTTCAAATACAAAGATTTCTAGCCATAACAGATATACAAATGCAATGCGAAAATCTTTATGCATATATCCAAATCAAAACCACACCATGTTCCCTTGCACCTCGTGCTTATGGCCTCCTGGGAAAAACATTGCTTAAACGTCAAACAATAAATGTTTGTGAAATTCATAGGTTGATAAATCGTATAGTGTAGGACCCTAAGATTTCCCAAGTGCTATGATAATGCAACAGATACTGACATCATTAAATAAAATCATTGCCCTAAGCTTATGACACTGAGCTCGGATAAATGAATATCAAATAATGGCCTACATTGCCCGTGATTGATGTTCTAACCGTAAACATCCTATATTCGACAGGGTATATGTTCGTTTACCAGTGATAGCTAATCACTCCGACCGGGGATGTCATCCTAATAGATCTATTCATAATCATTCGCGTCATAATCCAGTAACTGACAGTTCATGATAATGGGCTCAACTAGGGTTATCGCTACTTAGGCAACACGTAATCATAATGTAAAACTTATCCACTTGTGTCCAATTATAAAACAGTGCATGTTTCTCACCCCAAAAAACTTATAAAACAAATCATGTAAAACTAGGCTATGAATCACATTGAGTGAGGAATATCATGTGTATCCAAGAAAAGTGTCACGTAATGATCGAGTGCAACCAAATCCAATATAGGTGTTAAGTACTAATCACATTGGGTAAACTACTTACCATATATAATTCTATATAGTAATCACCATCTAATTGTATTAGTGAAAATCATATTTATAAGTTAAAACGTTTATAAAATATACCTTGGTAAAATGACATAACTTTCACGTTCCAAGTCGTTTCTTGCGTTTCTTAGGTTCACGCTTTCGTATTAAGACGCCGTATCACAAATATGACATTTTGTATATCATGGTCCTCTGATGAAACAGTGATTTTTATGTTATACCATTATAAAACTTTATTTTTATAACTTAAATTAGTAAATTCGTAAACGTCGTATTTTATTCGTTATAGCTCCGTTTTTAGTGTTTCTTTCAAGCACGTTCTCGTAATTGAAGGTTCTATTTATTTACAAGGTTTTAAAAAAAAATGATTCTGTCATGAACAGTAACATTTTATAAAAATATTTTTATAAAAGTATTATTATCGTAAACTTGTGAAATTCATAATTCCTTCGTTATTGATTCAAAAATTACATTCTTATCTATTTTGGAACCTAAAAATATGTACGGATCTGTGAAAAAATACTAAACCTTATATTTTAGAATATTTTAAAAACTTTCTTTTTTAAAGTTTGTTTTATAAATTCCGGTATTAACGTAAAAATACGTATATTTGCCATTTTCTTTTTCGTTAAAGTCAGTTTTCCGAGTTCTTTACCTATTTAGAATCGTCATGGTTTATCACTATATTTATAATACATGATAGGGCTGGTCATAAAAACGAACCAAAGTAGTCCCTTGTAAAATAATATGTATACTTTTTGATGTTTCTTGTTTTATGTTATTTATAACTTAGTAAATTTTCACAATCCTCCATAACCTAATTTATCATCTATGTTACTATAGTAATGTCCATATCTTGTCCAAAAGTCCATAGTTATCAAGTCCTTGATAACACTTTAAATCCACACTATTATGTAACTTTTATTTACAAGATATTAAGTAAAACCTAATTAACAAGTTGTAATAACTTTTTTATTCCATAACCAAGAGTGTACAACATTAAAATCCATTTAAACATGTTATTACAACATAATAGCATATGTAAAAGTGTAAAAAACAATGATCACAAGTAAAAAAATCCATTCCACATGTTTAAAAGTATCCTAATGGTAATTTTGCTATATAAAACTAACATATGCATAAAATGATAAATGTAAGGACATAAAGAGTTTTAGATGACCTTAATGAGATGTATGATGATAACCACACAATCTAACCTTTTTTAGATGAAAACCAAAGCTTGATATTCAAAACCCTAGTTTTCTTAGAAAACCCTAATTTGCATAACGTGATTAAAACTTGCAATGCTTAACAACCCTTCAAACTCCTTAGTTTATCATAGGAATGATGTGTGAATGCTTGTATGGTCTTAGAAAATAAGTCAGGATTTGCTAAAAAGGGGTGTTTTGAAACCGTGAGGCTTATAAGAGCCAATGGGAGAGAAAAGTTTGACTTTTTTGTAAAGGATGGATGTGTGTTTTCTTTCTTGTATACTAGACTTATATGTTTCAAGGACTGGTAAAACGTGTACATGGATGTCTCAAGACAGATGAGTAAAATAGGGAAGTCTTCTGGTCATGGTATGGTTTACTTGAAGAAGTTTCATGGTTTTATTAGTTGGAGAATGTCCATGCAAGTTGCAGATTTATGTCATATTCCTTTGAGATATAAGACCAAATTCGGCCAGCATTGTATATGTATTTAGTTATTTGGTCTATTCTTGGGTATTGGGTATAAATGTGGGTATTTGTTGAAGTGTAGAAAAGTTTTGGTGGTTCCGGGTATGCCTAAACGTATTTTATCGCGAAACGTAAACACTTTACGCAACTAATAAAAATAAAATGAACAAAGTTAATAATTATCCTCAAAATAATTACTTAACACTTACTTGATGTAAACATTTAATTGTTTGACCCCCGTTTACATTGAATGGTCATTTTTAGCTTTAGCAATTTAACTTAATCGTTACGATTTAAAGCAAACGGTACAATACTAAAAAATACATAGTGGAATTTATTGACGAGTCAATGACCCTAAAACACAGGGTGTTATAGTCTCCCCTAGTTAAGTGAGCCTTGTCCTCAAGGCTTAAGACGCGGCACTTGACGATGGTGCGGTCTTTATGAAGAGGTGTGGATATTTCTTCCTGAATTGATCTTCGCATTCATGTGAACTTAGACTCTCTTGGAGTTCCATGACCTTGGACTAGTGGAATTACGGCTTCGCTCAACCGTTTAACTTCATGGTCCATGATTTCTATCGGCGCTCGACAAAATTAAGATGTCATCAAATGTAGGTCCATCCAAACGATGGCTTACGGTTCGTTGGCCTGGCACTTTTTCAAGTTAGATACTGAAATGTAGTATGAACTGGCTCAGCTCTTCATGAAGCTCAAGTTGTATGGCAATGGTCAATCCTTTTTCCAAACAATTGAATGGTCCACGTAATAGGGTTTAACTTCCCCCATTTCCAAAATGTACGGACCCTTTTCAAGGAAAAACTTTAAGCATAACTTTATCCCTAACCTGAAATTCCATCGGTTTACGCTTTAAATCCGCATAACTCTTTTGTCGATCGCGAGCAGCTTGCATTCTCTGCTTGATTTGAACGATCTTCTTAGTTGTTTCTTGCACTATTTTAGACCTGTGATTTGAACTTCTCAACTCAGCCCAAAAATAGGTGACGACACTTTCGACCGTAAAGTGCTTCAAAATAGTGCAGCCTTGTGCTAGCGTGATAGCTATTGTTATACAAGAATTCGACTCATGGGCAAATGGTTAACCAACCCTTTCCAATTCGGATTGCACAAGCCGAACAGATCCTTGAGAGTTTGAATAGCCTCTACGCTTTATCTCGTTATTTGTGATGGTACAATGTATATATTAGATAGTACCTTAAAGGCATTCTGAAGTGACCTCCAGACATTTAATGCGGACCTGGGTCCCGAGTCACAAATAATCGAGCGAGGTATTTCCTGCCTCGTGGACCACTCCTTTGGGTAATTCTTGCAAGTTTATCATCAGATCAGTCACTTCTTCGGTACAAAGATTGCGGACTTAGTAAGTCGGTCAACAATCACCCAAATAGTGTCGTAGCCTTGTGATGACTTAGGAAGCTTTGTGACAAAATCCATAGTGATATTGTCCTACTTCCATTGAAGGTATTTATCTGGTTGTCCCAAAATCCTGATAGCTTTGTTGTTTGGCTTTGACCTTAGCATACGTCAGGTCTTTTGCTACATAGGTGCGATGGTTTGCCCCCCTTCTTATTAGGACACCAATATCGTTCTTCATGTCTCTGGTACATCTTATTCAAAACCCAGATGGAATAGGTATTTTGACTTGTGGGATTCGGCATGATAACAGTCCTCTTTTTTTTTTCTTAAATTGACATAACATGGTAACCAATCTTACATTGAAGCCTAGAGTTCCATCGGCGGGGTTCCACTTATTGTTCTAAATTCTCGGTTCTTAGAATTTTCCACCAACATACTCCAACATCTTCGTTCTTGATGTTCTTGTTTTTGTGCTTCAGTCTGAGCATCCAAAAATTTGTTGGGGGCGATTCAAACCTATAGTCAGTTATAAGGCTCGAACCTTAATGGTGGCTCATGTTTTTTCCTGGCTCAGGCGTCAGCGACAACATTTGCTTTCCCCTGGGTGATAAGAATCTTCGCAATCATAATCACTAAGCAATTCTAACCAATGACGTGCTCATATTTAGCTTCTTTTGATTAGAATGTGTTGTAGGATCTTGTGATCCGTAAGACACCGTACACTTGGGTTCCGTACAATAGTGTCTCCCCCCCCCCCCCCCCCCGAGTTTCAGAGAAAACACTACCGCTCCAAGTTCTAAATCATGAGTCGTATAGTTCTTCTCATGAATTTTCAGCTGGCGTGATGCATAAGCAATCACCTTCTCTCTTTGCATCAACACAGCGCCCAAACCTTTGATCGAAGCATCGCAGTATACGATAAAATCTTCGCTTCCTTCAGGTAAAGCCAGAATTGGTGCACTACACAACTTCTGCTTCAACAGTTGGAACACTGTTTCTTGTTTGTCACCCCACTCAAACTTGACCTTCTTCTGAGTGAGCTTGGTCATTGGTTTGGCAATCTTCAAAAATCCTTCGATGAATTTTCAGTGATAATCGGCAAGACCTAACAATTGACGAATCTCCGTTGATGTCTTAGGAGATGCCCAATATTTTATGGATTTGATCTTGGCGGGGTCTACGTAAATGCCTTGACTACAAATCACGTGACCGAGGAACTGTACTTTAGGAATCCAAAATTCACACTTAGAAAATTTGGCATACAATTCCTCCTTCTTAAGAAATTCTAGAATTGCCTTAAGATGTTCTTCGTGTTCCTTCTTGTTCTTTGAAAAATAAATATATATCGTTAATAAAGGCGATCACAAACTTATCCAAGTATGGTTTGCACACCTAATTTATGTGATCCATAAATATCGCTGGTGCGTTCGTCAAAACTGACCATACCGAGTTCTGAATGCCGTTTTCGGAATATCTCCTTCCAGTACTTGAAGCTCGTGATGACCTGATCGCAGTTCTATCTTAGAATAAACATTGGATCCTTGTAGTTGATCAAACATAGTGCGATCCTTGGAGTGGATAAGATTCATTCATCGTTAGCTTGTTTTTTAATTCCCGATGTTGAATTTACACCGAAATGTCCTCTTCTACTTAACAAACAAGACCGGCTCCCAAGGTGAGGAACTGGGTCTTATAAAGCCCTTGTCGGATAGTTCTTTTAGTTGCTCTAACAACTCTTTCCTTTTGGAAGGCGCCAATCGATAAGGTGCCCGTGCTACAGGTGCGGCACCGGGTATCTAATCGATTTGAAATTCCACTTGTATTGTTAGAGGGAGACCCGGCAAGTCCTTTGGGAATACTTCAAGAAAATCTCAAACTATCAGTACATCCTCAAGTCATTTTTCTTCAACTTGTCTTCAGTCTCCTTTGTAGTAACATGTGCCAAAAAGGCCTAACATCCTTTTAGCATGTTCTTTGTGCTTTAGTGTACAAAGATGATGTTCTGTTTTTTTTTTTTTTAGGGACTAGTTTAGCGTTGCTTCCGTTACTAGAAGAATCAACGTTTTGTTTCCGAATGGAATATGAACGATCTTTTCGCACAAAATGATAGCTGGTATCTCGCTAACCAATCCATAGAATTATGACGTTGAATCTGCAAATTCTATGCATTTAAGTCGTTGTTGAAATGGGTGATTTATGTAAATTCTCTAATGGAAGGCAAATTTGATAGCCAATTGTCCTAGGGCGGTCCAGTGATGTGTTTCTAGCTTTCAGTTTGGATTTGTCATAAGATGATGTCGACTTAATATTAAGTGGAAGTGAAGGGTCTGCTTAGTTGAATATGGTTACTAATTCGATTTTTGGCGTAAACATTTCGTTTTCTGATACCGACACAGAAACATGATATAAGTAGGAAAATTATTTTTTGACAAGAAGTTTTAGAGTGATATCTCATCATGGCATGGTACTTTCTTGAATTATACTAGTGATTAGCCATGTATATATTGGGGATTAACGATGCAATTGCTCCTTTTTGTCAAAATAGTGTTTATGATTTATGATATTCATGGAGAGTAGTTTGCAAGAGTAAATATCGTTAATATTGACAAAATTTTCAGAATCGATAATTTGATAGATAATTTAAGTCATTTGTACGATGGAAATTTAAGAGAAACATAATGAGAAATCTAAGGAGATGAAGTTTAAGATTGTTTCCATTAGGGTTTATTAGGCAAAGTGAGACAAACTTTCTTTTTAAGATTTGATCTATATTCCAATGTTGTTAAGGTTTGTTTGGTTTCTCCTCCTCCAAAGGCTGCACATTTCACATGCTTCCATACTTCAGTTGGTTTCATGGTTTTGATTCTTTCAGCTGGGTAATCCTCTTTGAAGTGTCCTAGACTCCACCATCATAACAGGGTAAGAGTTCGATTGATTACTCGCAAGCAGCAGGTGTTCTAACAATTCCGGGCCAGATGGCCAATCTTCTTGCTATGTTGCATTGGGGTGGCAATGACCCTTATGATGGTAATTTCATTGGTGCACAGTTGGTAACTGTTATAGATACTTTTTCTTCCAATCGTTACTTTACAGTGGCAGGTCCATTGTGGTAACATTTGACTTGTTGCTAGAGGTAGGGACCCAGCATATTTGATACCATATTGGAAGGCTAATTGTATTCCTTGATTATTCCCACCAAACATACGACATATATAGTTTACAAAGATAAGGCTTGAGCCCAAGACCACAATAATACATCTAAGAATATTAAATATACAGCTAATGATGACTAAGCCTATTATAATCATACCAAACATATGTATCGACTAATATTGGAAGGTATCTAATCAAATATATCGACTAATAGCCTCGTCTTTGATATCAACAAAATCATCGTGTGACTGCAATTCTAGGTAATCTACCATACAATCCAAGTCATCTACATCATCGGTTGTGCATGTGAACCAATCATCACTCAAACGGTCCTCTACAACATCTAGTATCAGTTCCCTCTTTTTGTCTCCCAAATTTTCTTGATCCTCACTAGAGTTGCCCTGATAATAAGTCGCATAAGAGTTTTCTTCTTGAGTGCAGCCTATGTTTGGCTCTTTATCAATGAAATTTTCATCTTTACATTCTGAAACCTCCGTAAGGTCCTTCTCCAACAATCCTTCTAAATTCTTTCCCCAGTCATCTTGTCGACCTTGCCATGACTTACTCTCACCCAATCTTTAAAACTGATTCCTTCTTATGTTACATCAATCCTCTCATCATCATTTATGCATGTCCGATAGCTTTTCTTCTCCTCATTACTAGGTACGTCCCCTCCATTACATTGGTCGTTGTAAGGGCCACAAGATGCCCAAAACTCGCGTGCTTCTCCTTTTTGTTGCAAAATTTCCTTACACCAATGTACCTTTTGTTTTACCAGTGGTGAGGGGTGCATTTCATGCTTCTTGTTGCGGTGAGGCTCGTTTAATGCTTCAATGTCCCATTTCTCCTTGATCAAGTGTGGTATCCCATCTATAATCTATTTCCTCCTGTGATTTCTACACAAATACTTCATAGGTGAGGATATATGTGTCGATAGATAACAAGTAGTTAAACTCGTTGACTTTTTTACATGAAGAAGAATTATAAAGGAATAAGTCATGATCAATTTTCAGAAAATCATCTTTGATATTGCACTCAATATTCCTAAGCACACACACTGGTTCTATAGGCGTAAGTGTCTTATTGAAATTGTTTTCAATTTTAAATATTAAATTTTCATTTCCTACCTCTAATGAAATTAAAATTTTCTAAAGACATCAATTTCAGCATGAGTAGTTGCTAGTAATGGCCTTCCAAAAATAAACGGCATTTTAAAATCTTTGACCATATCTAATATGACAAAATATACGGGAAATATAAACTTATCAATTTTAACTAGCAAATTTTCCACTATTCCTTTCGGGATGCTCTTAGTTCTATCAGCCATTTCCACAGTCATATTAACTGGTTTTAGTTTCCCTGAACCTATCCGTTTATACATAGAAAGTGGCATGATGCTTATACTAGCTCCTAAATCCGCTAAAGCATTTTTAACACTTAAATTACCAATAGAACAAGGAAGAATAAAACTCTCAGGATCTTTTCCTTAGGTGGTAGCTGATTATGTAGAACTGCGAAACATCAGGAATTTAACTTAACATCTTCTTCTTCCAAAGTTCTTGGTTTATTTACCACTAAATTCTTCATGTATTTGGCATAGTTATCCATTTTTCTTATCACCTTGATGAGGGGTAAGTTCACCCTAATCTCTCTTAAAATTTCCATTGTCTTACTGACTAATGCCTCCTTAGCATGATGCGTGAGGCACCAAGGGAATGGTATTAACGCCTCGTATGGTGCCACATAATGGGTTATGATTGGCAAATCACGAGAGGTTGTCACTTCCTCAGTTTCTTTGACCTCTTCCACTTTGTGAGTTTCTTCATCTGAGATATATGACTTAGTAGAAAAATAATTAAGTTCATCATAAGAGTAATCAATATTTATAAAGAGATAACCCTTTATGTAACACCCCCAAATTGGGTCGCAGCGGAATAAGGGTCCGGGGCGTGTTACTTTATAGATCAATAACACAAGATATATATAGAACGACCAAAAAGTCATTTAAAACCGATACATTGGATTTAACAAAGTATTTGTTACATAAGCCCGAAGCTTCACTTGTTCAAATTACAAAGATTTCTAGCCCATAACAGATATACAAAATGTAATGCGACAAAATCTTTAATGCATGATATCCAAATCAAAACCACCAATGTATCCCTTGCACCTCGTGCTTATTGACCTCCTGAAAAACATTGCTTTAAAACGTCAACAATAATGTTGGTGAATTCATAGGTTTGATAAATCGTATATTGTAGGACCATAAGATTTCCCAAGTGTATGATAATGCAACAGATGCAGACATCATATAAATGTAATTACGTTGCCCTAAGCTCATGACACTGAAGCTCGACATAAATGAATACCATATAAATGGCCTACATTGCCCGTGATGATGTTCTAACCCGCAACATCCTATGTTCGACATGGTATATGTTCGTTTGCCCAGTGATAGCTAATCACCCGAACGGGGATGTCAATCCCAATAGATCTATTCATAACATTCGCGCTCACAATCCAGTAACTGACAGTTCATGATAATGGGCTCAACTAGGGTTATCGCTACTTAGGCAACACGTAATCATAATGTAAAACTTATCCACTTGTGTCCAATTATAAAACAGTGCATGTTTCTCACCCCAAAAACTTATAAAACAAATCATGTAAAACGTGGGGCTATGAACTCACCTTGAGTGAGCGAATATCAAGTGTATCACAGAAAATGCGTCACGGTAATGATCGAGTGCAACCTAATCCAATATAGGTCGTATAAGTACTAATCACATTGGGTAACTACTACCATATATAATTCTATATAGCTAATCACCATCTAATTGTTTTAGTGAAATCATATTTATAAAGTTAAAACGTTTATAATATACCCTTGGTAAAAATGACATAACTTTCACGTTTCAAATCCGTTTCTTATGTCCACGCTTTCGTATTAAGACGACGTATCAAAAAATGACATTTTTGTATTTCATGTCCTCTGATGAACAGTGATTTTTACTGTTCATACCAGTTATAAACTTATTTTTATAACTTAAATTAACGTAAAACTTGTAAACGTCATATTTTATTCATTATAGCTCCGTTTTTAGTGTTTCTTTCGAGCACGTTCTCGTAATTGAATGTTCTATTTATTTATGAAGTTTAAAAAAATAAATGTTTCTGTCATGAACAGTAACTTTTTATAAAAGTATTATTATCGTAAACTTGTGAAATTCATAACTCTTTCGTTATTGATTAAAAAATTACAATTCTTATCATTTTGGAATCCTAAAAATATGTAGGATCTGTGAAAAATACTAAACCTTGTATTTTAGAAATATTTTATAACTTGCTTTTATAAAGTTTGTTTTATAAATCCGGTATTAACGTAAAACGTATATTTGCCGTATATTTTTTGTTATTAGTCGGTTTTTTGAGTTATTTATATATTTGGAATCGTCATGAGGTGTACTATATTTATAAAACATGATAGGGCTGTCATAAAACACGAACCAAAACAGTCCCTTTGTAAATAATATGTATACTTATTGAAGTCACTTGTTTTATGTACTTTATAACTTAGTAAATTTTCCACAATCCTCCATAACCTTATTTATCATATATGTTACATATAATAATGTCTATATCTTGTCCAAAAGTCCATAGTATCAAGTCCTTGATAACACCTTTAAATCACACTTAATATGTAACTTTTAATTACAAGTTATTAAGTTAACCCTAATTAACAAGTTTGTACATAACCTTTTTATACATAAACCAAGAGTGTACAACACTTATAAATCCATTTTAACATGATAGTACCAACATCATAGCATATGTAAAAGTGTAAAAAACAATGATCACAAGTAAAAATCCATTCCACATGTTTAAAAGTATCCTAATGGTGATTTTGCTATATAAAACTAACATATGCATAAAATGATAAATGTAAGGACATAAAGAGTTTTAGATGACCTTAATGAGATGTATGATGATAACCAACACAATCTAAACCCTTGTTTAGATGAAAAACCAAAGCTTGCACACTTGAAAACCCTAGTTTTCTAAGAAAACCCTAATCTTGCAATAACTTGATTAAACCTTGCAAATGCTTAACCAACCCTTCAAAACACCTTAGGTTATCATAGGAATGATGTGTGAATGCTTGTATGGTCTTATAAAATCAAGCTATGGATTTGCTAAAAGGGGTGTTTGAAACCGTGGGCTTATAAGAGCCAAAAGGGAGAGAAAGTTTGATTTTTTTGTAAAGGAAATGGTTGTGTGTTTATCTCTCTTGGTATACTAGACTTATATGTATCAAGGACTAGTAAAAAAGGTTTACATGGAAGTCTCAAGACAAGATGAGTAAAATAGGGAAGTCTTCTTGGTCATGGTATGGGTTTTACTTAAAGAAGTCTCATGGTTTTATTAGTTGGTGAATGTACAATGCAAGTTGCAAGATTTTTGTCATTTCCTTTGATATCATAAGACCAAATCCGGCCAAGCATGTATATGTATAAGATATTTGTGTTATTTTTGGGTATTGGGTATAAATGTGGGTATTTGTTGAAGCATAGAAAAGTTTTGGTGGTTCTGGGTATGCCTAAACGTATTTTATCAATAAATGGGTGAACGACACTTTCGACCGTAAAGTACTTCAAATGGTGCAGCCTTGATGCTAGCGTGATAGCTATTGTTATACGAGAACTTGACTAATGGCAAATGGTTAACCCAACCCTTTCCAAAGTCAATTGCATAAGCACGCAACATATCCTCGAGAGTTTGAATAGTCCTCTCGCTTTGTCCGTTTGT
>BQNB010018705.1:2891-67901 GCA_026074375.1 Tanacetum coccineum | reverse complement strand
CTTGAAGTGTGGCAGCAGCAAATTTGACCTTTCTCGCTTTGGCACATTCACTTATCCCAAAAACCATTTTTGTTTTCTCGAACTACCTACTTAGCTCAACAGCTCCCTTGTGTCCATGGAAGACCGTAGGGTTGCACTTCATAAATCCCGAAAAGGTACATTCTCGAGTAGCTGGTGCCCCACCTTGGCCCCCAGCTTCGTTGGCATTGTTTCCTTGTCCCCTTGCGTTTACCTGCCTTTCTCGCTCTGCCTCCACAGCCACATTGACCCTCTCAGTGATGAGTCGCTCAATCGCAGCTTGGTTCATTGCTTTTGGTGCCATGATTCTATCACAACACAAAGAAAGCCTCAATGAGTATTTATATAATGACATAATCGCATCATATACAAGTGAACCAATAATAACCACAATCATAACAACATCAAGTAGTAAATCAAAAGATAGCCATTTTCATCATTCATTACCAAAAAATAGTTAATACATAGTTGCATTGTTTCACAAAATGATATAAATCGTTACAACCAATGGCATCAATTTTACTAACTGAAGATTCAGTTTAGTGATTACAGAATAAAAGATACTACTAATAAAATTAAACTACTAAGAGTCACGAGGTGGAGATCCTTGTGGCTCAGATGGTGAAGTCTCCTTCTGAGTAGGTGAATCATCATTATCAGTAGCAGGAGCAGTGGCAGCATCACGTGCAGCAATATACGGATCTCTAGGATCATTATGAGTAACAGGAGCCAATAGAGTCTCAGGTAGAGCATATGGCGGCTCTTGATACTGCAGACGCGGTGGTAAAAGATTCTCAACCGTAATAGACCAACGTCTCAAGTGATGGTAATGCCATGTCGCACGATCAAGCTCTCTCCAAGCATCTCTAGTACGGTTCTCACTGCAGTCTAGCATCATCCCCAGTCGTTTGTTCTCTGCACGCACGTCATCATTCTCAATCTGTCGAACCCTGCGATGAAGTGCATCCAGATCACTCCTAATGTGACTCGGAGTGGGATCCTTGGGGTTATGACCAACAGCGGCAGAAGATGATGATGATCCTGTCCAAACCTGAGTGTCAGTGAAGAGTCTCTTAAGTGGTGTTAGTCTGCCAGTACCGATGGTAGCAGCCTCAGGTTCAGGATTAGCAGGCACAGGAGGTGGTATAGGTGCAACCTCAGCCTCGGCCTCAGCCTCCTCAAACTCAATCTCAGACTCGGAGTCAGATGCAGGTGGCGGAGGGTAAAGTGGGTCCGCCCCCTGATAAGGAAGTATCCACTCTGGGCCGTCCCATTCTTCATCAGCATTCATCTCTTCCTCTTCTTCTTCCATTTCCGGATCTTCTTCCGGATCTTCCTCCTCTTCCTCCATTTCTGGGTCTTCCTCTTCAACCCAACCGTTCATGTTGTCTGGTGCTGCCTCCGCAGCTGGCGCGAACTCGTTATGGTTAGGGGGTAGGTTGGCCATGATGATCTGCAAATTGCGTAAAATAAATAAGGATTACTATATGAATAATAATTTATATGAGAATGCGAATGCATGACGATGCTTTAGGAATATGCATGATGATCGATAAGTAATATGAATATGCACAATAATATTTGTTACATATAGGAATTTCATTTTTGAAATTTAAATAAACAATTCTTGATGCTTCGCGGATAAGCATATCAATCGATATATATATATATATATATATATATATATACATATCAATTACATATAATAATATTTATTATATGAATATTCAATAGTAATGCACCCAAAATGTGCATAAATACTCAAATGGAAAAACTATGATCGTGAATAACACAAGGGCTTCGAGGAGTCTTAGCGCGCATAAAAAAGGTTATAGTTTAGGTAAAAAAATGACCTAGTTCTCTATAACCTGTAGCTCTTGATACCAATCTTTAACACCCCCAAATTTCACGCAGTGGAATATACAACATTGGGTGTTAATTTATAGTTCAATTGCACAAGGATATAGAAAACGACTCGAAAAGAGGCGTTTAAAAACATTGTTCCATTTAAAGAAATTTCAGAGTAATTAAACACTCGTCCCACAGGATCGTTACCAAATTCATAACATAAGTTTTTCCAAAACATGGATGATTAGTTTGATAAAATGGAACAAAATACAAGTTCTTTAAAACTTTAGCGCAGACTCCTCGTACACAGCATCCATCACCCTTGGTTACCTGAGATAAAACATGCTTAAAAAGTCAACAAAAATGTTGAGTGAATCCATAGAGTTTGTAAGAGATAAAAAGGAACACAAGTTTAGTTCATCGAGTGACTTGTTGTACGGACAAGCCATTAATCATGTTTCTATTGCAATGAGCTCATGACACCGAGCCTTAACGTTAACACATATCTTGTATGTAAATCAGTTGCCCCATAACTAGGTATTATTGCCTTATACCTAAATTCTAAATACAAATTGTCCGTTGACTGGGTGCTCGAAAGGATTCGATTCATACCCCCGGACAGGGCTGTCAAACCCAATAGATCTATTTATTTGTACTAGCGCTCACCCATTATAGGCAATTAACAGTTCATGATGTTAGGGTCTTTTGGCAATAGCTACTCATGCAATTAATCTCATATTCGGGTCCAGCATACCATAAAGTTTCTTGTGTTCAATTTTGTAAAACAAGCATGTATTCCTCGCGGGTTTTTATAAATAACAGTTTAAAAGTTGAAAGGCGAGGCTATGAACTCACCGTAAGAACAATTAAATCAGAAGTATGACGAGTCTCGAACGAGCGGGAAGTACTCCTAAGCACCTCCTAAAAGACGTGACGCGACTTAGTACGTAGAAAGTAACAATACGTAAAAATTAAACATGTGATCATGAGATGTGTTTCCGAGATAAGCATGGCATTCCACTAGAACTTCCCCAAGTCCTTTTTAACCCCAAATTGACTTGTGACCTGGTCTTATAGGAAAATGAACATCTACTAAGTTTCGGCTTCTAACTTTTATTTTATCACGGTGTACTATACGTTTTTAAATTTTTAGACTAGACGTAAAAACTCAGTTTCTGATTTTAACTTGACTTCATGGACTCATATCTCCTAGCTCACAAATGTTCTATATGTGAGGCTTTCACCCCTGGAAATCTATTTGTGTCTATTTTCCAAAAATGTAAGTCTCATAATTTACAAAGTTTCGTAACTATGTGAAAAGACTGTTTTACCCTTGGGTATCCAAAACAGAAAGTTTCAAAAAAAATTACCCTTTACTAAAATGGCCATAAATCCTAAACCATGATAGAAATGAAGGTGAGGTCAAAGGATATGGCTTCCTTAAGATGTCTACCACTGACCCAATCTTTAAAAGCTAACATTTTATGGCAAAAATTTGGAGTTTAACACGTATTCTAATCATATGTCCAGATTTGACACTATGTTTCATGTTATTGACTCGTATAACTCACTCAAAACCCGGGCAGAGTTGGTTGAGAATCCAACTATACGAGAGGATCTGGGGGGGGGGGGGGGGCTAAGTGGACATGTAGAGCGGGGGAGAGATGGAGCAGGTCATGTAATTTAATCATAGACACGTCGCGGGGAGTGGGCCTAATATTTTTAGGGAGAGCGAACACGGGGAGGACGGTTTTTGCTACTGTTTTTAAAACATCCCATTATTTTTAACTTCAAATCCTTTGGTAAACATCAGAGAGAGGATAGATCATCATCTACCCACGATGCATGCCAGCGACTATCTGAAAAACACACGCTAGTACGATAACCAGCTAGCAGTATGAGAGTTCCCAAACTTAAACATCCATTTTCATGGATGAAAATCAAAGAAAACAAGAAAAAAAAGATAGGGCTTACTAAAGAAAGATTATGGCTAGAGAATCAAACACCAAACACCCTTCTCTTGTGTGGGCTGATTCGAATCAAAGAACACCCAAAACTAAAGATTATAATGCTTCTAACCCTTCTCAAATGATGATGATACTCCTCCAACAAACCCCCAATCAAAACCCTTCAAGAATCACCAAGAAACAAGCCCTAACTTCTTCAAATCTTCATGGATACTTACCAAACTTTACAAGAGGCTTTAGGATGATGTTATAATGATAAAAAGGAGTAGGAAAATCTTGTGAGAGTGATGATGGTGGTGGTATGGTGTACGGCGGCAGCAGCAAGAATAGGGAAGGAAGGAGAGAAATTTTTGAGATTTTGAGAAGTGAAAGGTTTTGCATGTATGGAAAATGAAAAAGTGATGATGAGATGTTATAGAAAAGAGAAAAGGGTGGTGTGTTGGGTTGGGTAAACCGGCCATAGGCCTTGGGTTTGTAAAAATATTTTTTTTTTTGTGTTGTATTTAGTTTAAAGTGTGGTGTAAGATTAATTAAGTAAAGGTAAGGTTTTAAGGTAAAACGCGAGTTTTAAGCAAGAAATTTTCGTAAACGCGAAACACAACAAAAAATGAAAATGAGGAAAATTATAATCATCGGGGGATATTATGAGATTATTAAATCACTTAAGATGCGAAGACGGAGTAGATTTTCTAAATACGGCTCACGCAAAGCTAAGAACGGAAAATTCTTACTAAATCGGGTAAAAGTAAAATTAATAACTCGCTTAAAAAATGAAAATAGAAATAAAGCTCGGAGTAAATAGTGACCTTAAATACGGAATGTTACAGAAGAGGACACAAAAGCCATGTTTTGTGTGCTTAAACTTAAGCTAGACATCCCTTTAACTTCTGGTTCATACACCTGGAGGTTGTTGTAGAGATCATCCATGCTCATTGTATCTAAATCAGCTTTATTCCTCCACACAACAGCATGTGTGTTCCACTCAGGTGACAAACTTCTTAATAACTTTTGATTAACATCTTCTTGTGAAAGTTTTTCTTCCAAAAGCTCTAACTAACTCATAAGCTTTTGAAGCCTATCAAAAGTTTGATCAAGCATCTCTAAGCTTGGAGCAGTGAAGTTTTCATATTGCTAGTTTAAGAGATTCCTTTGAGTGTTTTTAGTAGCTTCATACCTACCAAATCTCTTTTTAACAGCTTCCAGCAACTTCTTAGCATCCTTTATAGAGTTAAACTTTAACTGATGTTTATTGGGAATGTCCATCATTAAAGTACTTCTAGCTTTTACCTCTAATCTTCTCTGAGCCTTATCTTTAACAGATGTAATAGGCATCTCTGTCATAACTCCTTCCACAAGTTTTGTTTTTGGCAAGGTTGCACCATTCTCTATGACTTCCCACAGTGCATAGTCTATCATCTGGATATATTGTTCAATCCTCATCCTCCAGATCTCATACTCACTAGGTTTTAGCATGGGAAATTTAGATGCAGCCACCATGTGTGCAGAATCTTGATACATATCTTCTTAGCAAAAATAGGTTCTTCAACAAGCTTTGATACCACTTGTTAATCCCACTTCAATAGATCGAATTCCTTAAGCTTTGTTTAAAGTTTAGTTATATTAGATAAATCTAACACAACTATAGTAGAAACTGTTTTTGAATGTATTAAAGATTATGCAGAATCTAATCTTTAATATTAAGAAGAATTATCAATGAACATACAATTCAACAAATAAGCTCCAATACTATTAATGATAATAATACGAATACTCTTACAATATTAGGGTTACAAAGACCTTGAAGCTATGAATTATACGTCTAATGATATATCATAAAAAGATTGAGATATTAAACTCTATGCCCTAGGACCTCCTTTTATACACCAAGGAGCCCTAGTCGGCTTACAATACTTTCCTAAGTATTCATAATCTTTTCTATAAATACATAACTTAATACATATCATATAAGCAGTACTAAAAACAAACAGTACTAACTTATTAACCTTAGTAGCATTAACTTATCTCTGAGCAGTCTTAACCTTAAGCAGTAGTAACTTTGTACTAGCAGTAGTAACTTATCACTAGCAGTAGTAACCACTTAGCATATTTTCACTAGCAGTAGTAACTGTGTACTAGCAGTAGTAACCACTTAGCATATTTTCTTTGAAGTTCATGAGCAGCACTAAATCCAGCTGAGCAGTATTAACACAAACATGAGCAGCAGTAATTCAAACAACATCAAGAATACTTTTAATCCCAACACAAGAATTTGTGTTGAACAGCCGCCTTGAAGTTTCAAGACTCCAACACTTCAAGATCTCCAAATTTGTAAATTCTCCACCAATTATTCGTTGATATTTCTTTGCTTCCAAGGTCCTGTATAAAATATAGGAAAAACGTGTGCATTCCTATCTTGGTATCTACAGTTATTTAAACTAAACTAAACAAACTAAATACGAGTCATTTTGGTGAATACGCCGTATCATGTGCATCAATACGCCGTATTGCTAAAACTGACAATAATGTTTTTAAAGTGCATAAAAAGTAAGACTGATAACGCCTAGACAATCAATACGTTGTATGGTATGGAGCGGATACACCGTATTGATGTCTAGGAAGACAGACTTGATAAAAATAAATAACATTTCGGGTTGTCTCCCGGGAAGCACTTTTGTTTACAGCAAAGTCTTTAAGTTATACTTTTCTTTAGCTTCTTACTAGGTGCGCGTAACCATCCATCCTTTGTCCATCATCTAAAAGATTTCCTGGTAAGCTTGGCACGCCTCTTTACTTGTGATTGTAAGATCGTTGTATTAGTTTTCTTTTACGGTAACATATTCTTCATCATCATTGAACGAATATTTGATCATCTTGTATCTTTTTATTTGGCAAACCGGCACCTCACGAGTTTTGATACAACATAACTCATGTCCTTCTTCATGAGTTTCGTTTTTATATTCTCCTTCATCATAATCGTCATAGTAAATCTCATGGCTCTTCCATCTTTTCCAGCAATCATTGCTTGATTCATCGTCACTGATCAAGCCCTCCATGATGGCTTTATTTCGTAAAGCTTCATCTTTTAGTTTGAAATCTTCCAGAGCCTCATACCATTTAAGGTCTTGGTAATGGAGCGAGTTTCCAATAACGTAAGCACCGGGCAAATTTCCTCCATTACAATAACTATCCTCTCTCCAACTACAGGTTGTCCATTCCGAACACCCAGTTTTATAGTTGAAAGTATGTTTGACTGGTTTCAGTTTCTTCTATATTCCATTATCAAGCCATGGCTTGTCATATACCCATGGTACATTCTTGTTCCATTCGTAGATCCAATCATCTTTGTAATCTTCATAGGTTTTAAAACACATATATCCTTTGTAAGTAAGTTCGAATCTACTTTGAGAAGGTAATTAAATTCATTGAATGCCAAGCAGAGAGGTGTCTCATAGTCAAAAACATCAGTTTCTATCTTAAAATTTTCATTGGTTTCTTCCTTATCACTCTAGTATTTTTCAAGATCAGAAGATTCATCATCAGATACCTCAATATCATCACTATCCATTTTCCAGTAATCCCAAAAAGCTCCTTTGGTGAATATATCCATCGTTTTATAGTTTACGAACTTTGTAGCCAGCCAGCCTTCGAATCTTGGATTGGCTGGGTCCTATTTTATTACGGGAGTGTTATTTCCCTCGATGCGAGAAGGTGGGTAGTATTTTCTAAAAAATTTTGCAGTTAAGTCAACCCAACAAGTGATTGATTCTTTGATTCCATTAAACCATCTTCGTGCACCTCCAACCAATGAGATTGGGAAAACAACAACTCTCAGTTTATCATGATCTACATTGGGTAATTTGATTGGGTCAATAATTTTTAGGTAGTATTCAATATGCTCAACTGCGTCTTTCCCTTTTGTTCCACTAAAAGCATTGTTGTGCGATCCAAGAATTTTCCTTTTAGCTCATAAGCATTTTTCCCGTTAACTATAATACTTGTAATCCCAGAATAGTAATCTGCTTTTTCATTAGGCGCAAATGTTTCCATACTTAACTTCTTGCCCTTGTTCGCCATCACTTCTTCAATCGACTAGCTCTAATAAGTAAGTCCGGTAACACAAGTAAAAATATCAGCAGGATTTGCTCTGAAGAAAGATAGAAAAAATTTTAGCATAAAAATTAAGTATGAAAACTAAGGTTCTAATTCTGTTCCAGATGATCGATACGCCGTATTCAATTGAAGTGAATACGCAGTATTAATCAGTTGAATGAATATACTGTATTGGACAGAAGGTTGGATACGCCGTATCCGATGGAAGTGGATACGCCGTATCGAGTTATTGACCAGAACAGTGTATTTAGAAAAACAATTAAATACGCAAACAATTAAACTAACAAATATACAAGCAAACAATTAAACTAGCAAATATACAAAATTTACAGGATGTTGATCCCAAATCTAGATCGATTCCTTACCTTGTAAAGTGTATGTTACCTTGGATAAATCCAAAATAACAATAGTAGAAACTTTATGTGTATATCAAAGAGTATGCGGAATCTACTCTTTAATATCTAGAAGATATATCAATGAAACAGTGAATATGAATTAATGAACACACGATGTAACAAAATGCTTCAATATTATTAATGATAATAAAATGAGTACTTTATCCTAGTACCAGGGTTTACAACCTTGAAGCTTACAAGACTCTTAATCTCTCTGGATCTGTGTATGTGTGTTTTTGATGATAGATGTGATAGACGTGTTGGATGTGTATTCAACTAATGCCCTAGAGCCTCCTTTTATAGACTAAGGAGTCCTAGTCGGCTTACAATAGGGACATACACGAGTTTGTTGGTGACTACAATCAATTCAAGACACTTTAACCCACGCAAACAAATTAACAAAAGATAAAAGAGCGGTCGAGCCTTACAACAAAAAACTGCATTAGCCATCATTAATTCGATTAGAACGTTGGTTTGTTTATTCAGTGCAATGATTACTTATCTCGAAGAGGCATATCATTCTTAGACTTAGGCGGGACTTCATCCTAAGACCTAGACACATTAATTCTGTCACAATTAAAGCATCCGCATAAAGCATCCTTATTACTTAATTATAATATATCTTAGGGATTAAAGCAATGGTGATCTTGTTAAACCCTAGCTCATAGAGACTTTACCTACTTACTACTTAATGGCAATTTATACTCTAGTAGTCCACTTGTCCAACAATCCAATGGAATCAGAACATTATTTGTTGAATTATCTAGAATCACCTACTAGTCAACATGGTCCAATAAACCAAAGGCCAATTTCCTTTAACTAGTTAAGCCGAGAAGCGAATCCTTAGCAATTACGATTTAGAAGGACAAATCATGTGAGATCCTAGATTCTCGATGTATCAAACTACTATATGGAGAGCTATCCTGCAACTAATACTTGGAGTCATATCAACTAATCCGAGTTAATGATAGGTCCGCATACAAAGCATGTATACAAGTATGAAATTGATAAACACCTACAAGCATGCAACGATAAATTAAGAAATCGAGAATATACAGCAAAACCAAACATTTCAATCTTTATAATAACCGACTACTACCCGAATGTATTAAGCCTCAAATAAATCAAAATTTCCTAAAAGAGTAATTGTTTAGAGAGCCAAGGTAAACAAACCGATTTAACGAATAATACTAAAAACCGAATGATACAAAAGTATAAGAATTTACACATTGTCTTCAATGGATTTGGAATTCGTTCCAAGACCTCTTCTAAATCAACTTTATGGTTTAGGGTATCGAGAATATGATTTAGCACACTAAAAATCGTTTTTGAGTTTTGTAAGTTTATATGGTCATGGAAGACGGTCGATACGGCGTATCCAATGGAAACGTCGTATTGGTTTCTTAGAGTAGGACCAACATTGATAATCGTTCCAAATATTCCACATACTAAAATTTCTAATACAGCGTATTGACTTCTTCTGGATACGGCGTATTGATCTTCTTTCCCTTTATGGTATTTGGTATGTGCTAGCACGGATAAAACGCCGTATCTTCCTTGCTGGATATGGCGTATTGTCTTCAAGAATACAATTCTTCAAAATACTTCATTTAAGTCCAAATGCGCAACGCCATTTGCTATTTCACCAAGTAACTAACCGTAATACTACAATCTCAAATATAAACATAAGTAACAATTCTTTGCAATAATTATATAAAATGGGTTAAATACATGGGATAAATAATGCTATAGAATAGACGTTATTTGATGTCATCAATCTTATAGGAAAATTCATTGATTCTGTCAGTGCAACATCACACCACTCCATATGACAAAGGATCAATGATCATCTGGATATTTCACCAAAATGATTCCCATAGATCAAAAAAAACAAACTAAAAAACATTGTGTACTACCAAGGGACAATAATGAAACTAAACCTCAACAATTATAAAGTATGCAACATAAGTGAAGTTCCCTACGAAGATATGCATTCTCTTAATTCTTCCCATGAAATTGCTCACTCCTCTGTTTGTATCTTCCTTAGGGTCAAGTTTTCTCCTCATGATCCAATTATATAGCATTCGAGTCATGATGTTCAGAGGGGAGTTGAGATCTATGTAGGCTTTTTCCACATGTATATGTCTAATGTTCACTGGTATTATCAGCTTGCTGACTGCCCTACTAGAAGATGGGTTTCTCAGAAACAAAGATGGAGTTGGGCCACACATTAGGTACTTATGATATGCTAGTTCGCTCTCAGAAATATGTTAAAATACTCTACTTATGGTCCTCCTATCACTGCATTTCCATCCTCCCTGAGTTCTTCTTTGCGAGAATCATCATACTTAATTATTTCAGCAAAAATTATGTCTCCATCATCTCCCTTCGTGCAAAAAAATTATGTGTCAGATGATTGGGGAACTAAGCCGGATATCTCAAGGAATGAATTGAGTTTACGAACTTTTTTGGTGATGAATGAGTATGATGGATCTGGTTGTGAGGGTGAGTCAGTGTTAATGTTTTCATTTTCGCCTTCTTCTTCTGGCTTCTTACGTTCACTTTCTACTCTGACAATTGCATGGTGATCTTTATCCGTAGCTCTCGTCTTGGCGATTTCTTTCTGGCTTGTTATCATGTGGTTTGCTTGGTTGCTTGGGATATATTGTGATAGCATTGATTGAACTGTGGATACGGGCTGAGCATTGGGGGTCTTTCGCTGGGTAAGAACGAGCAGACGAAACTGGAGAGGTAGAATTAACATTCAGTTTTGGGTTCTTAACCGTGTCACTCGGGAGTGCTCCCGTTATTCGATTAGTGATTGCCTTTAAAACTTTTTCAATTTTATTGGTCATCTCGCCTTGTTGTTGTTTGAAGTCGGCTTCAAACTTAGACAATCTAGCGTCTTGAGATCCCATGAAGTTAGACACTAATCCTTTGAGATTTGATTGATTATTAAAATTTTGAGGAAATATCCAAAGATCCATCATCTAAACATTAGAAGTTGTCACTTAACTGTAGTTGATGTTCTGTAATCTATGAGTCTAATCACACCCAAACTCATTGTCACACTCCACCAAGGCGGAACCGCGAGATGTAACATATTAATAAACATCACACAAGATGATAGATAAAACACCATACATGAATTAAGATAAAAGAAAATTTATCTGAATTACAACATTTCAAAGTACAAGTTTAAAAAGTACAAATGACAATAACTTGAAAGAAAGTAGACATCTTGGACATGTCCAATTGCAATGTACTAAGTTTTCACTTTACGAATGTCACGTGAAAAGCATGATAAAACGGTCAGCTATCAAAATAGTTGGTGAGCTCACAGGATTATGTACACAAAATATATAGTTTTTTTTAAATGAGTAGATTTCCAAACATAGTTCCAAATTCAATATCAAGTTGCCAAAACAAGTCGTGAATCCAAACTGATTCAAATTTCCAAAGACAGTTCTCGTTACCCAAAGTAACGTAATATAAATCAAGCCAACATATATGTATGCTATAGTGTTCATGCGAGGCACTACTTAAACGTATTCAGCATAACCATTCTAAACATCCAATCAAGTTCTAGTTGTATAGTGTGACACAAACACTTAGTATTATGCACCCTTATGCGGGGAGTGAGGAGGGGCTAATCTCCTAATAGCGCTATCCATAAGTACTAACGTCTCAATCCCGATGAGGGGGACAATGAGTTAAAAGTAGTGGCGGGTTTCAAGCATCAAACAACACACATATCAAGTTCAAAGTTCAAAGTTCAACACGTTTCCAAAGTTCAACAAGTTCAAATCAAGTTCCATACGTTCAAAACAAGTTCAATTTCAACTATGCTCAAAAGATTAATTACTTAAAAGTAAGAGCATAACAAACGACACATCATGCTTTTCACCCCAAAACATGTAAAACATGCAAAAAGGGGAATGTGAGAAACTCACCGTAAATAGATGTATCGACCGAGAAAGTCAACAAAGGAAAAAGAATGACAACAACGATCTCAACCGCGACCTATAATAATAGTGGTCCGCGTATAAGAAAATATAATTATAAGAAAATGCATATTTTGCATAGTATAAAATATATATATATTCCGTCATACATGTAATCTTATATTGTAGAATCCATGTGCGCACCAAACTTACTTACTTTTACCCACTAAGTGTTACATCTTAAGATTTAACTTTGTTTTAACCCATTCTGACTAATATGAAATTTTAATGAAAATTACCCATTTTGACCCGTTATCAAGATTATGACATCTAGACGCGAATAAAAGTGATAGACTAACTTATTAGTTGTAATTTCAGCTTTAGTTAATATATTTAACGCCTAATCATTATCCATAACGCTAATTGACCTTTCTAAAAATTTCGCCATCTTTAACTTTATAAAATATAAGTTTTTCTTAAGTTTGACTCATCAAAAACGACCCGTCGTAAAGCACTTTTAAACTTAACTAGCCTCGGGGAAAAGTAAAACGATATTCTGAGAAACTTTTTAGTTTTACCCGAGACCCGAAACTTGATAGAAAATGACAAAATACCCTTTTCAGGTCTGATGTAAAAAAAAAAAGAAAAACGCAGAACTTATTTTAAGCTTTTCGACCCGCTAAATTACGTTTTCACGACTCGGACTCTAAAGCTTTTTGAAGCGAAACAACGTTTCGGACAACATTTTAGTTTTAGCCGAGACCCGAAACCCAACAAAAAATGACCAAAATACCCCTACAAGTTTCTGCAGAAACTTACATTTTTTTAAATAAAAAACGCAGATTTACTTTTAAGTTTTAGACCCGTCATTAAGCATTTTTAGACTTTGTTAGCCTCGGGGAAAAGTAAAACGGCCTTCCGAACAACTTTCATGTTTCGGCAGAAGGCCGAAACGGACCAGGAAATGACTAATATGCCCTTTTTCGAATATGACAGTAACCACTATTTTCAAATAAATGTAGAATTTTGGCAAAACATTTTCTAGACTTCTTTTGACCATAAAAACTTCTTTTTTAAGAGTTACGGGTTGTGCCATTATATCGAAACGAAGCTTGGAACGTCCTCTATCAAAATTCTAAGACCGATTTTCAGTTTTAACACTTTTGACTTTGCCGAATTAGGCGTCTAATTTTCTGATCTAAACGGGTAGCTTTAAATGCCACACCCCCAAAACGGGGCCTGGACGGAATACGTGTCCGGGGGCGTGACGTCATAATATACATCACACAAAGTACAAAGAACGACCACTAATGGACGTTTTGGAAATCATAACTCGTTGTATTTATTAAAAATAGATAAGTCTTACAAGATTTGAAATGAAATTTAAAACGTTGTGGAAGCATAATTAAGTTTTCAAAAGACAACGAGTATGAATGATAATAAAGTCTTGAAAGATGATATCATATTGCACGTAGACTCCACATAGCACATCAGAGAAGTCCAAAGCTAAGTACCTGAAAAACATGCTTAAAACGTCAACATAAAGTTGGTGAATTCATATGTTTATTTCAAATGTAATTAGTGTGGACCACAAGTTTATCAATACGTATAAGACAGTTATAACAGATACAACTTCATATAAAAAGGTATTTACGTTGCGCTAAGCTTATGACACCGAAACTAATACTGAAAGATAGCATGTATAGTGCTATATAAGGCTTGCCCTTCAGGTGTCCGACCAAAGACCACCTAACTAGTTTCGACATGACATATATCCGTTAGTTCTTGGCAAACTCGAACTAGTAAGTGCTTCTTACCCGGATAGGGATAATTAGTCCCAATAGATCTATTTATTCACTCGCGCTCACTTAACCAAAGGACGGTTACAGTAATTAACGGTTCATGATGATTCGGGCAATAGTGGTCTAACGCTACTTAGGCAACACGTAAACAGGAAAATCTCACGTATAGTACCTGTTGTCAGTTTAAAAATCAAGCAATGTTTCTCACCCAAAGTTATAAAACATTTATTCAAAACGAGTAAAAGTGGGGCTATGAACTCACCTCGAGTTAGTGAAATGAAAGAGTAAACGTCTCGAAATATGATCACACGGAAACGAACGACGGTACATGGATGCGACCTAAGAGGATATAGGTTTTGTCTTAGAATCGGAATGATGGAAAATGCGGATGATGCATCAAAGTTTACTTAAAAATACTTTGTTAATAAAACATAAATGATCGTAATGTGGTTGTTGGTATAGAGTAATATTAAATATATAAAACTATATATATATATACATATATATATATATATATATCCTTATTGTATTGTTCGGGTCTTTACCCAATAAACCCAAATATTGATTTAAAACCTTTTGATAATGATGCTTTAATATCTTTAATTTATCCCTTTCCCGACAGGTCACACATGCTAGTGCTTCCATCACACGAGCACGCTTAACTGTCGGTTTTTAAATTAAATACATAAGTAGAAAATGTAAATAAGTATTTTAATTTATTTATATAAGTTAAGTATGTATACTATTTATCATTTATAAATAATATGTTTTTTGGAAAAGTTTTATAGAATATATTTTCACAATTTTTTCTAAGTATATAACTTTTACAAAATTTTGGCATGACCCGTTCGTGTTTACATGCTTTCCAAAGTCATAGACTTTAATAAAAACTCACTTTCAATTTATGTTTCACAAGTTCGATCAATAAAAACTCTTTATAACTAGTCTGATAAGCAAAAAGTATTAAATAAGTCCTTGGTTCAGCAATAAGCTATCATAAGCTCTTAATAAGCCAAAAGAACATAAGCCGAACCTTAAGCTTATGAGTTAAGCTCGCGGTTCATGGGCTTTTCGGATGTGGGACGTGGCTTAAAAGCCCCTTAAGCATTCTTTGGCTTATTTATTAAGGCACCATGTAAATAAGCTTACGTCTTTGTATCTTTCATAAATAATCATGAAATATGCCGAAATATATATGTCGAATCAATAAGCTTGAACAAAACATTTTCTTGTGGTTTCCTTTATTGGGTCGAACAAACATAAGTTATATAAGTCGATAGATCATATAAGCTTTCCAAAAGGCTTTTTTAAATAAGCGAATCCAATAAGCCTATATATTACCTCCTTTTTATAAACGCAAACTAACCTCAGATCACAAAACTATGATTTTCTTATGTTTCTTGTTATTATTTTCGAACAATAAATATTACCTTTTAGGGTTTACGTAGTTTTAAAATCTTTATTTTTACAAAACAAGTTGTACAACAAATGTTTATGCATCAAGATAACCTCAAAAGTACAAGTTTTATAAAGATTAGATGACTTACAAAGATTGAAGGTTTCAGGAGGATGAACAAGACTAAAACAACCCAAATGTTGTGTTTTAACTACCCGAATATCAATATTATCAATAAAACTTCAAGGTCTTCATTGGTTTTTGATCAAATGTATGAAAAATATTTCGAGAGTATATATGTATGTATGTAGGCGACGGTTTGGAGAGGAGAAACAAAGGATAAGTGTGTTTTTCTTTGTGAAGTGAATGAATAATAAATGAAACATGCCTTTGGTTTATATGGTGTGCACTAGCTTAACTAGTAAGGCAAAAACAAATAGCAAGAGTGTGTGTGGGTGTGTGTAGGTAACGACAAGGTGACAAGCCCCAAGGGGGACCAATTTGATCTACAAATCAAACTTGGTGAGTACATGTCATTGTTCCTATTTTGTTGGAACCTTGTCTTCAATTTCAAATTTCAAAAATAGGAATCCTAGACATGTATGTGTGTGTATTCGGTTGGGATGAGCCAAGGGGGGGGACCAATGTGGTCTCCACCATCCAAGAATTAGTGCTTCATGTTTGATTTAATTTCCATAGCTTCATGTATGCATAAATTTATCAAGTAAGACACGTATCACGCTACTAACGAAAACGAGTAACGACATCACGGAAAATTATGTTATTTTAAATATTAATTTAAAACGTTAAAACGCGTCTCCTGACGAAAGACTACGATGATTGGATGCACATATCACTTCCGGCGATGATTCTCAGTAAATAACAGAACAACTTCCCGGTTAAACGTAAAAATTTAACGAAACTTTAAAAATTCAAATTATCGACCGGAAACGGCTAAATTATTGATCGGAAATTTATGAGTTGTGACATCCTTTCCCCATTAAAAGAGCTTTGTCCTCAAAGCTTAAGACGTGACATTGGATTTCAGATTGGCGGGATATAGGTGCGGGTATCTCCTTCAACACTAATCTTCTCGTTCCTAGGTGAATTCAGGACCCTGCCTGGAATTCCATCTGACCTTAATGTTCGAAATACAACTTTGTTTCAATTACCTGACCTCTCTGTCCATAATCTCAATCGGTTCCTTGATGAAATGAAGTTGGTCATCGATTTGGGTTTCATCTAAAGGAATAGCAAGTGTTTAGCTCGGATAAGCATTTCTTCAGGCTTGACATGTGAAAGGTACATTGGACTCTCCTTAGCTGTTTCGGGGGTTCAAGTTGATAAGCGATGGTTCCTACCTTAGCTGTAATCTTAAAAGGTCAATCTATCTAGGGTTCGGCTTTCCCCGTTTGCTAAAACGTATCACTTCTTTCCATGGAGATTCCTTCAACATGAAATTCTAAGGGTTTGCGTCTCACATTAGCATAACTCTTTTAATGATAATGATTACCCAAATCATGACGTAACTGCTTGTTGTTCTTGGTAGTCATGTGATAAAATCCATGGCTATATTTTTTTCCATTTCTAATAGGGTATTTCTAGTGGTGATGCCTGCTTCTATGTTCGGGCCATTAGTACAACTGCTTAAGATTATAATATATCTTATCCGATTCTAGGGTGGATGAAATAGGTAGGTTTGTGTGACTCATGCTTGATCAATTCTCCTAAGTCTCTAATGCATGGTAACTGACTCCTCCTCCTAATGTAGAGAGTTCCATCAAGATGATTCTCAAACTCCTTGTCCATACCATGAAGGTTCTCATCTTTAACGTTCTCTTTCTTGAGAGCTTCTACTCATGCCTCATAAATCTATGGCAGTAGGTTTAAATTAATGGTCATCACTAAGGCTCTCACCCTGAGAGGCTTAGCTCGTTTATTTCTGTTTAGAGCGTCTGCCGCAACACTTGCTTTTCTAGGGTGATATCGAATATTATAATCGAAATCACTGAGCAATCTTAACAATCTACGTGGTCTCATGTTCAATCCCTTTTTGATTTAGGATGTGCTGCGATCTCCTATGGTTTGTAGACGTGGTGCGCTTTATGCCATACGAGTAGTGTTCTTAAATATTGAGAGTAAGTACTATTGCTCCTAATTCTAGGTCGTGTGTCATGTAGTTCTTCTCATGAACTTTTAGTTGTCAAGAGTCGTAAGCTATCACTTTCTCTTTCTGCATCATTATAGTACCCAATCCATTATGGGGTGTTATAATAAACGAACGAAGTTTTTGTTTCCGTCAGGTATGCAAAAATCAGGTGTTTTTTTTTTTGGGCTTTTTAAACACACCAACTCCACCCAAAAAAATGGGTTTTTTCTAACCATTTAACAGTTGAAAGGCTTCCTTTTCTTTTTCTTCCCATTCGTATTTCACATTTATCTGAGTCAATTCGGTTAGAGGTTTCTATATCCTAGAGAAACCTTTGATAAATCATCGGTAATAACCGGAAAGACCTAAGAATTTGCGTATCTTCGTTGGAGTCATAGACGTTGCCTAATCCTTGATTGACTCAATCTTGGCGGTATCGACGTGAATGCCTTGACTATCAACAACGTGGCCAAGAAAATTTACTTTTAGGAGCCAGAATTTGCACTTAGAGAATTTTGTGTACAATCCTTTATTCTTACGCATTCCAAGATAGCTAATGGTGTTCCTCTTATTCCTATTTCCGCTTGAGTAGATAAAGATATCCTCGATGAATACTATCACGAATCTATCCAAGTACGGTTTGCACATCCGATTCATGAGATCCATGAATACCTCTGGTGCGTTGGTCAAACCAAATGGCATGACCTAAAACTTGAAATGTTCATAACGGGTCCTAAATGCGGCCTTAGAATATCCTTTTCTCTAACTCTAGTTGCTGGTAACTAGTCCTTAGGTCGGTTTTTTTTGAGTAAACGTTAAATCTTTGTAGCTGATAAAAAAATCATCTATACTAGGTAGCGGGTAACGGTTCTTCACATTTATCTATTTCAATTCTTTCCCAACTAATACCACATACTTATCAACCAAAAAAAACTAAATAAAATTTCTCACACCCACATATTCACAATTAAAAACAAACCAATTAACTCCTCCACCAATCTTCTCCTTACCCACAAAAACAACCCAAACCCATCATCTACACTAACACCTACCCCCTACCCCCACACCCCAATAACCACTCCCCATCTTCCAAACACACCACACATAAAAAAAAAAAAAAAAAAAACCCAAAAAACAAAAAAAAAAAACCCCCCCCCCCCCCCCAAAAAAATATAAATAAAAAAAAAAAAACCCCCCCCCCCCCCCCCCCCCCCCCCCCCAATATTTTAATATATTAATATTAAATAAAAAATAAAATATTTTTTTTCCCCCCCCCCCCCCCCCCCCCCCCCCCCCCCCCCCCCCCCCCCCCCCCCCCCCCCCCCCCCAAAATTTTTTTTTTATTTTATATTTTCCATTTTTTTTTTTTTTTTTTTTTTTTTTTTTTTTTTTTTTTTTTTTACAAACCCCCATATTTTTTTTTTTTTTTTTTTTTTTTTTTTTCCTTTGAATCGTTAAGGTTTCATCCCCCTAAGGTATTAGAACAATCTTTTTTCATAAATGATCATGCGTGGTACCTTTTTCAACCTATTCATACCATGAATGACGTCAAAACTCCAGGTTTATGGTATTACGTCTATCTTGAATCAGATGTTTTAGAAAATTCAGTGTACCATTCTTAAATGATGGTATCAATTCCTATGACCTTTCCATCGGCTAACTCAACAGAGTACTTAGTGTCTACGGTAGATAGGATGATGCCACTTAAAGAGCTAAACTCAATGAAGGTGAGGCTTCTATTAACTAGGTTCCATGTACTTGTAATAAACTCGTCCTTTGCTTTAACTTTAGGTCCATCGGAAGTTTTGTTAATACGAGAATCTCACAGGTCACGTGATTCTATCTCACTAAAAGTTAAGTATATTGAAGAAATTTTCTGGTTCTATTGGTTATAATCCAATTAGAGTGATAAGTTGGTTACGTTCTAAGTTCTTACAATTCATATTTATCGTGACTACAGGGAGCATGATTCGGTCTCTCGGTTAAGGGTGTGGTGTCTCTAGTTGAGAATTATCTACTTAGTTTTAGCGCTTACAAACACACTCACACATGACCAACACGACTCACGAATACGCACGCAAAATATTAATAAAACACGAGTACAATATAATCCCGTTGAGACTATAGGGAAAAGAAAGGACATAGAGGTGAAAGGTAAGGGTAAATTAACAAAATTTTATGGTGGCTACTCCCAGCACAACATGGTCCTTACTGAATTATACATAGGTGATCAGGCTATGCATAATTTAGGAACTAATGATGATATGCTCATTTCGTCGATCTTGCGATATGTTCAGAATTTTATATGGTATAAATAGTATGGTTTGTAAAGTATCAAAACAGTTCGTAGTAATGAAAACAAGGTAGTTTATATGGCGACACAAGGTATTTTGTAAGGTAGCGGAAAATATTTTATGAGATGATAGCAAAATAGTTTACGAGAAGATTACGTGACGGTATATAATGTAACATTAAGGGGTTTGTAATATGGTAACAAATAGTTTACGAGCTAACAACCTAATAGTTTATAAAGTGGCAAAGTAATAGTTTGTAAAAGACATAAAGTAGTTCATAAGATGACGATGAAATAGTTTGTAAATTGACAGCAAATAGTTTATAATGACAACGAAATAGTTCATAAGGTGACAATGAAATGGTTTATAAGATGACTGCAAAGTAGTTTGTAATGGGTTAGCAAAAGAGTTTATAAATAACCGTAAAGTAGGTTATAAGATGAAAACGAATTAGTTTATTAAATGATAGCTAGATAAGTAATGAGGTAATAGTAGGATAATTATAAGATGTTGACAAAGTGGTTTGTAGGATGATCACGTCTCAATGATAAAACATTTTTCTAGACTTGAAGTTGAACATTTCAACTTACAATTAAAGTATCAAGATCTTAAAGAACGTTTTGGAAACAAAAACCAGGACATCTTTGGATGGATCCGTCATTTGATTCAATGTTTGTCATCGGCAACTAATGAACCGATTCAAAGTCGAGGCAATACGATTCATGAATTAAAGGAGAAAATCTCTCGCTTAACAATGAAAAATAGTAATGCATTTCCTATTTTTGACCCTAAGGCCTTAGTTTCTCAAAACAAAGATTTAACTGCAAAACTTAATGCCCTTTACGATCTCAATGAATGGTTTAAGGCAGAAAATGCAAATGTTAAGCAACATTATAAGGAATTGTATGATTCAATTAAAATAACGCGTGCTAAAACTAATGACCAGAAAAACTCTTTTGTTTACTGAATTGAGAATCTAAAGACCCACTCAAGGAAAAATTGGCCTGTGTCTATATGATGTTAAAACACCAAAGGTTTTTGCTTTTGAAAAGTATGCAATTAATGTTGAACCAATTCCTCCACGTCAAAGAAGCAATAGGAATGTTCATCACGGTTATCTCAACAGCCTTAAGGATACCTTAGATACACTCCGTGAGATAGTTGAAGAGGCTAGAAGTGAACTACCTTCGGATAGTAATCTAGACTATGCTTGCGTTTACACTAAACGGTCTTAGGAACTATTAGCAAATGCAAATGCCTCTACCACTTCACTTAGGAAAAAGCGAGTTACTTTTGTCGAACCATGTGAAACCTCAACTCATAACACACCAGCACAAGTTGAGCACCAGAAAATAAATTTGACTAATGCACCTGGAATTCCCTCTACAGGAGTAAAAGGTGCCTCTGCAGCTAGCAGGTCAAAGCCTAGGAGCAATACAAAGAAAGATAGGACCTTGCCAGCTAAAAGTGCCTTGAAACAAGTAGAAGCCCATTCTAGGATGAATAAGTCGAATGAGAAACAAAAGAATCGTGTTGATTCTAGTATTAGCTATAAGCGTACTGTAATTAATTTGAATTCTAATACTTCTTGCAAAACTTGTAACAAATGCTTAATTTCTGTTAATCATGATCAATGTGTTGTGCGTTCTGAGATGTTTGTGAAGCAATCCCCTGCCACTAAAGTGTGGCGGGTTAAGCAAGTTAAGCAAGTTTGGAAGGCCACAGGGAAATTCTTTACCACTATCGGTTATCAGTGGCGACCCACTGGCAGACTATTACTTTTAGGAGATCAGTGGCCTTTAACTAGGAATACTCCACCTAAGGTTTTGCCTAAAAAACAATGGAAGCCCACTGGTAGACTTCTCCCAGTAGGAAGACATTGCCCTTTAGTTAGGTCTACTGCTCTTAAGAGTGACTATATGCTAGCTAATCCACAGGAAACGATTGCCTATGTAGCATATAATCTTGCTTGCACTAACCAATACGGACCCCAATTGCAATTGGGGATCCAATGTATCCAAATCTCCATTTTCGCCTTTGTTCAAATGCAGGTCGTACAGATCGTTCTCTGGTATTTGGACTCAGGCTGCTCAAAACATATGGTGAAAAAGTTTATCGGGACTGTTCGATTCAGAAACGACCATTTTGGTGCAATTATGAGTTATAGGGATTATGTCATTGGAGACAGTGTAATTTCCAGGGTATACTATGTAGAAGGACTTAGACACAACCTTTTCTCTGTCGGTCAATTTTGTGATTCAGATCTTTGAAGTTGCCATTCGGAAAGCCCATGCCTTCATCCAGAGACTTAGTTGGTGTGGAACTTATTAAGGATGGTGTGGCACGAACCTATTTCACATCTTTCTGTTGAAGATTATTATGAGGTCATCACCAATTTGCTTATTCTAAGCTCCAAGAACAAATCCTGGTTATGGCATCGTCACCTAAATCACTTAAACTTTGGCACCCTCAATGATCTTGCTCGTAAAGATCTTGTTAGAGGCTTACCTCGGTTGAAGTTTGAAAAGGATCATTTGTGTTCTGCATGCCAACTTGGAAAGAGCAGGAAAGCTACCCACAAACCCAAGATGATTAACACCATTATGGAAGTTTTACACACATTTCACATGGATTTATACAGACCGCTGAGAGTGTAGAGTATTAACGAGAAGAAATACATTCTAGTTATTGTTGACGACTACTCTAGGTTTACATGGGTGAAGTTTTTGAAATCAAAGGACGAGACTCCCGCTTTTGTAATCAATCTGTTAAAACAACTTTAAGTTGGTCTTAACAAAACTGTCAGTTCGTGCGGACTGATAATGCACGAATTCGTTAATAAATTATTTGATCTGAATTACTATGAAAGCGTTGGCATTACCCACGAGAAGACCGTTCCGAGAACTCCTCAGCAAAATGGCGTTCTTGAACGACGGAATCGCACTCTAATTGAAGTTGCTAGGACTATGCTGATCTTCTCTAAGGCTCCATTATTTCTTTGGGCATAAGCTGTTGCTACTGCCTGTTACACCCAAAACCGATCCCTCATACATACTCTTCACGATAAAACCCCATATGAACTTGTGCATGACAAGAAACCGGATCTTTTGTCTCTTTGTGTTTTTGGGGGGGGGGGGGGGGGCTCTATTGCTAAAAAACAAACGATAGTGAAGATCTTGGTAAATTGAAAGCTAAAGCAGACATTGGGTTCTTTGTCGGTTACACACCAAATAGGAAGGGTTACCGAATTTACAACAAACGAACCCGACAAATCATGGAAACTATTCACGTTACATTCGATGAGTTGACTGGGCAAACGGCTCCTGTACACTCCAGTTCGGGACCCACACCTAACATTTGAAACCTGGACCTTACGTTTCAGGGCTAGTTACCGAACTCCTCTTCCTACAGCCAACTTTATGTAACATCCTTACCAATAAGGAATTGGAGATTTTGTTCCAGCCTATGTTTGATGATTATTTTGAGTCTTCCATGGTGATCGTCTAGTACCCCTGCTCTGCGCTCAGAGCTCCAGTCATCCATAACGGTCCATCAATATCCATCCTAATAGATCAAGAGGCTCCATCGGGAAGTCATTCACTAATCATCTTTCGATCATCAATCCTCTTCAGTACATAATGGTGTTGAGCTGAGCATTCGTTGAAGTAAAATACTTTTGCTGTGACTGATCCTCCTAACCATTTGTTAATGTGTTGCCCCAGATCAGACTTTGAAGCATAGCTTTGTGGTAATCGCGATAAATGAATTCTATCCAACACTCTCAGCCTCATGAACAATCTCTAAAAATGGACGCCTCTTTATAATATTGAGAAATATTATTGGGAACCCTTCTCGATTGGTATCCACTCGGAAGCAGCTTGCTACAGATGCTTTGTGGTGCCTCTACAATTCAGTACTGTCCAAAGTCGAACCAAAAAACTTCAAATCTGCTGTTATTGAAGACTGCTAGTTTCAAGCCATGCAAGATGAAATCCACTATGATTTGGATCGACGGGACGAATGGGAATTAGTGCCCACCTCAGGGTTGTGCAATGATTATTGCTATCAATTGGATTATAAAGGTGATACTTGATGAGTATTGGTGGCATGTTGAAAAAACAAGGCACATCTTGTAGCAAAAGGATATCGTCAAGAAGAAGGTCTTGATTTTGAAGAATCCTTCGCCCCGGTCGGGGGCGCAGTCTTGAAGCTTAGAATATAATTTCTGACAATGATGCCAGCAAAACATAACAAGTTTATCAAATGGACGTGAAAACTGCATTCTTAAATGGCGAGCTTAAAGAAGTAGTCTATGTTAGCCAACCTGAAGGCTCGTGACCTGTTCTTCCACATCATGTCTACCGTCTGAGAAAGCTCCTTTACGTGTTAAAGAAGGCACCTCGGGCGTGGTTATGGACACTTGTCAGTTTTTTCTGGCAAAGATTCTCCAAGGGTGTGGTTTGATCCAACCTTGTTCTTCGGCGAAAACAGGCAAAAACACTCTTCATGTTCAAATATATGTTGATGTTATAATATTTTTTTTTTTTTTTTTACCTCGACCGATCCCACAGACTGTGACCGTTTTTCTACTGAAATGAGCTCTAAATTTCAAATGTCGATGATGGGTCAAATATCCTTTTTCTTAGGCTTACAAATTTCTCAGAATCCTAGAGGCATTTTCATAAATCAATCTAAATATGCTAATGAGATTTTAAAGAAATTTGACCTTCATAAAAGTGACCCTGTTGACACTCCTATGGTGGAGCGAACAAAACTGAATGAGGACCTCTCAGGGATCCTTCCCCCCCCCCCCCCCCCCCCCCCCCCCCCCCCCCCCCCCCCCCCCCCCCCCCCCCCCCCACTTGGGGGGGGGGGGGGTGGGGGAACCAGAACCCAATATCGTAGTATGATTGGATCCCTGATGTATCTCACAGCTAGTAGACCTGACCTAGTTTTTGCTGTGTGCATGTGTGCTAGATCATTCAATTCTAAGCCTCACTAAAAGCGCACCTTGAAAGTAGGTAAAGGTCTTTCGATATCTATTTTATAAGGAACCATAAATATGGGTCTTTGGTATCCGAAAAGACACCGCCAGGGACACTAACTGCATACGCAGACGCATAATCATGCAGGTTTTCAAGGACACTCGGAAGAAGTACATTCTGGCAGTGATCAGTTCCTTGGTGATAAGTTAGTTAGTTGGTCATCAAAGAAGCAAACTAGCACGTCCATCTCGTCTACAGAGGCTGAATACATCAAGATGTCTGGTGGCTGTGCCCAATTCCTATGGATGCAGTCTCAATTATCGGATTATGGCTTTGCATACAAGCACATTCCTCTGTATTGTGACAACAAGAGTGCCATAGCTCTATGCTGCAACAACATCCAACACTCCAAGTCTAAATACATCGACATCCGACATCATTTCATTAGAGAACAAGTGGAGAAGGGAATGGTTGATTTGTATTTCGTGAGGACAGAGTATCAACTGGCGGATATTATCACTAAGGCACTACCCAGAGAACGATTCGAATTCATTCTCCCGCGGCTTGGCATGAAGAGTATGAAGCCAGAGACACTCAAACGTCTTCAGGATGATAAGGATGAGTAACAGATTTGCTTCAAGTATCCTATGTAAATATGTACATATTCATCATCAAAAAGAAAATACAAAAATATAAAACCCACAAAAAATCCATAAAAATCAGAAAATCTAAAATTCCAAAAATAGTTTTTTTTCAAGACATGTCTTCCGTTTATCGATAACATTTACGGACCTAGAAATGTCATTCAATAATGACACGGGCCTTTAAATGAAGCTCGAACGGAAGTTCAAACTTTTCAAAACATGTCTAAATGGCTTGCAGTTATTTCAGACTGCAACTCGGTTTTCAAAATAAGGAAAGCTCGTCGCCAAAAAGATGGCTGTTCCTAACAACAGGTGATTAAGTTCTCCCGGGCATGGATTACTTTATATCTGTGCACCCTCGATCTAATGTACGCTTTAGTGCATTATTTCTTGATCTAGAAGAGAAGTCTTCTTTTCATCTAAATGATTTTCCGTCTTTGATTCTTTCTTCAAGAAATTGTTTGTGTTCACAAGGGTGGTCAATGTGTTTTTGAAAATCAATCGGACTTGGATTTTCATAAAGTATAACACTCAACTCGAACGACTTACAAAAAAACGTTTAGTATAGAAAATGGGTCATTGATTGAGGGGGAGAGTGGTGTTTGCCAAATTTTGGACTGCTATCGGCATCGTGATAATTAAGTAATACGAGTTATAGTTTAAGGGGGAGGCTAAAACTATTTTGAACTCAAAGGCTAATGAGGGTGTCAACTCTTGCAATATGTAGGGTATTATGTGCTTTTTGTTACGTGTTTCTTAGTCTCACTAAAATGTGAAGGGGACCTTTTTGTGCCAAGTTACTATCTCAATCAACCCCTAGTTTAAGCACATTTGTCTTAAAATTGTATAGTAGGTAGAAAGAGGGGGACTAAAAATGTCATTAACTAAAAGATAGACCTAGGTATATAAAGTCATTTGCGTATTTTGAATAATCAAAACTTTAAAACTCAGTCAAACTTCTTTCCTCTTCAACACAATACTCAACCTAGCTTGCGATTTGCCTCATTCTTGCTTATTGGTGTGATTCCGTACCTAGGTATTGATTGATTAGTGCTTGTTGTCATATATATATATATGCTTTATCTTGGATAAATTAACTTGAATCTTATGTCATCACATTGTTCTTAGGTTTTTTTTTGAGTGAAATTATCATCTAATTCTAGGTGAGTGTTTCTAAGTATGTTTTTATTTGGGGGTTTAGCATAGACTTCGCGTATAGCTGCTTCGATTTTTCCAATTGGCTTCCTCATTACTAGCGTTTAAGGTTCTTATGAATTTCAAATATTTTGTTGACTTTTAAAGTCAAAATCGTGATGTTAGGATGCTTGTTATGGCCATTTGCTGTTGTTTATGTTGTTAGTTGATAATATAGAAGGTATGCAATGTTCAAGTTAAGCCGTAATTGCCCCAAGTATTAAGTTGAAATCTAAGTCATAGTACATTCTTGGCTGCGTTTTGGTAAGAGTGTTCTTGATTGCGATTTAATAGGTGTTAGTGATTGCGTTTTGTCCTGGTATTCCTCATTGCGTTTTGCCTTATAAGTTCTTGATTGCGTTTTGGGTAAAAGTTCTTGATTGCGTTTTGTGTGGAACTCCTTTGTTTGCGTTTTCCTATCTAAACCTTGCCGTTTTGCCTAATGAAGCATTGCGTTTTGAGGTTTCAATATGCCCTTGCGTTTATCTATATGAAAATTGTGCGTTTGTCGCAGACAAAACGCAATCAATTGCGTTTTGTTGATTGAAGACCATCATTAGTATAAGGGGAACCCACTTTTCATAAAAAAATCAAAAGTTGCATTTTGTTATGATTGAATAAAAATATTCCTAGCGTTTTTGTCTTAGTTCGGTTTGCCTGTTGCTGTGTACCTGGTGGCGTGTGCTGCTTGCGTGTTTGATGGATTGCGTTTTGTTTGTTGCGACTTGTCTCTTGTGTTTTACTTTACTGCGTTTTGTTTATTTTACAAATATTCATTGTGTTTGTGTGATTGCGATTTGCTAAATATCTGCGTTTTGTGTCTTGCGTTTTTGGTACTTGCGTTTTGTCCCATTGCGTTTTGCCTAGTATGTTTTAACCCTTGCGTTTTGTCTAGTACTACTTGATAACTGCGATTTGGTCTCTGAGGTGTGATCATTGAATTTGTCTTCCCTTCCATGAGTTAACCTCCGTTGACTTAAGAGTTGACCAAATCTGTTGACCACCACTTTAAAGATGATCAATGTGTCTTTTCTTGGACCGCTGTCCATAACGGACTTACTCCCTGAGCAACTGCTCACATCTAACATCTTCTTTCAGTATGTACGTCTGTCTGTGAATGTAACTGTGCAGATACAATGACTGATGTTGATGTTAATGCTCCTGCTGAACTAGCACCTACTATGGCACTACCCACACGTACTGATGATCAAATCCTGCCTCACATCAGATGGGTGTCGATAGGAAAAAGCAACTGCTATCTGGATGTTGATAGGCTGCAAAGTAATCCAATCTTTAAGATTGCAGTGGACCTTCTGAAGCACATCAACTTCTTCCGAGCTTAGACTCTATCCTCGCCAATTCTAGCAATCTACATTCAGCTGATTTTGGGAACACTATTCGATACGACAAAAATCGCTAGGTTAAAACAAAATGTCTATTAGATTATCAATGGTTCGCTCTCTCAAAAGACACCCTCAAAGTATCCCTTGACAATCTCACAGTCGACAAAAATAATGCATTTATTACTTCCCCTCCAACACCTCTAACTCTTAATCAAGTTTGTCAACGATCTGGGTTTAGCCCAAAGTTTGTCAGATACTTATCTGATTCGTGACTAATGACATGGTTCAACCCTGAGAGCCTCACAACAATCATAAATTTGTGCCTTACAGAAAGACTCTTTCAGGGTTTGAGAGACAAGAGCTCCATGCTGTAGATACCTTTTGAGTGTCATCAATCGAGCCATATCCGATTATTGCAGAAAAGAATGTGGGAAGAAGTCACCCAATCCATCCATACGGTTTCATTAAAGACAAAAGAATCTTGCCTCAGCCATACCAGGGAAAAAGAAAGCCATCTTATTTTGTATCCCGTAGTATAAGTTCACCAAGCTGATCATACCCCCATTACTTACAAAGGAAGCATAAGTTCCACACGAGACCAGGTTCTCCACTTCATTTGCCTAATAAAGAACCTGTTCTTGGATATCTCAAGTTCAGCTCTAAGGGAACCAAACGGGAAGTCTTTGGGATGCCTATCCGGAATGATCTCGTTATGGATGACATTCGAGGTAAGCAATACTACAATGCTTATCTAGAGAAAATTGCAAAGCATCAAAGATATCTTGCTGGTGAAGATGTTAGTGATCCTGACTCTCTGGCTCCCAAACCAACTAAGGGGGCAAAACAAAAAACAAGCAAGAAGCCAACCTCATCTCAGCAAACTAAACCCAAAACTAAATCTTCAACTCCATCTCAACCACCCAAACCCAAACCTGCACCTGCTAAGCCTCAGGAGAAGAAAAGAAAGCGGGCTTTGGACGCAGCTGAAGCTCCATCTCAAGCTAAACGTTCTAAAGTGGGTAGGGTATCAAAAAAGAGAACGCTTCAGTTGAGAGATGAGTTCATAGATGAAGGGGTTCCTGCGACAGAACCCAGGATTGATGATGAAGAAGCTATCGTGCAAAAGGTTCTGGAAGAAAGTATGAAGGGATGCTTTTTTAACCCTGCTCATCGGGGACCACAACCTCCTTTAGTGTTCAGGAACCTGACTCTAGAAAGCTTCATAACCGCGTTCAAGGGTCAGGGATGGGCAAAAAGAAAAGGTAGGGGAGGAACAAGCTGCGCAAGTTCTACTCAACCTTCAGACTCCTAAGAAAAAGAACCCTGCTGAATAGTTCTCTTTTCAGGGCGGAGGTTTAAGGCGCACTCCTCCACAGAGTACCAATCACCAACTCCTGCCACAGCAGAGAACCCTCTGGTCATCGGTGAATCGTCGTCACTATATGCGGAACTGGTCAAAACTGAAGTAGGGACGGAGTCGGATGGAGGAAGTGTCCTTCCTGAGATGAATGCACAAGGTCAAAAGGAAGCTATAGGTGGAACAAACCCTCTGGAGATAGGCTGGCGTGTCTCAGACACCATCAAGTCATGTGGTTCACGCTGGACCAAACCTGGATTACATGGACTTAGGAATGCGATGAATGTCCTCATTCACAACAGACCTAACATAGTAGCAAATGGATGACGATTCACTAGCTGACCCACCGGAAATACCATACACATACCGTTATGAAGCTTGAGGACCGAGGGGGGGGTAGGGGGATGGACCGGGGGGGGGGGGTGTCATACCGCGGGGGGGATGTCTTGATCTAGAATGATAGATATTACGAGTAGGTGTGAGAACCGTTAGCGCTACTGGACCTATTGTATGACTTTGGAGTGTGAAGGGGGTCAGTAATGGTAGGGTACAATGAGAGGTGACAAAGCGTGTACACGCGAGGGGATAGCATAGAGAGAGCCTTCGGTATTAACGCTTGATAGGTCAGTCAGATCATGCTAGACTCTTGGCCGGCATAACCTGCATCAACGGAAGGGGGTAGGAGGTGGTAATTGCGGTCGGCGGTGGGGGTGGGGGGGGGGATCGCTATAAAAAAAAGAGACTCAGCTTTACATATCAGTTCCTTGTATAGAAGTCACAGAAGACGAACCAGAAAAGACCAAGAAGAAGCGGAGGCCAATCTATGGTGACGGTTCCATTCTTATAGATAACCTCATCTGGCCTTTAAGACCCTCCAGTAATAGATATCACCGACCCTCCACGTCCGAATTCCACAAGCGTTCCCCGCATCAATGGCCCTACAACAACATCACGTCCACATAAAAACAACAACAACAACAACTATTCTACCACCACCTCAACCACAACAAGACGTATCAACCTCGATCTTAATTCAGACGATTGGTCAGCTGGAACAGAATATAGCAGATCTGGTGGATGCAAATCAAGCCCTGGAGGAAAGGCTAGACAAGCAAGGGAACAAGATCCACCAATTAGAGACTCAAGACTTGTCTACATTGATCAAAGAGTAGATAGTGGAATTTATTAACTCGCAGGAGATTGACCGAAAAATCGAAGAATCGGTAAAAGAGGTGGTTATCGCATCAGTTCAGCATGCAATGAGAGCCCCTCTTCGTGCTCGCTTCAAGGATCTCCCCACGTCTAACATGAAGGAGATTCTACTTCAACGCATGCTAGAGGAGAATTATGACAAGGGCCACGAGGATCACAAGATGGCTTATGCAGCATTACAAAAGTCTATCATTCGTGATGAAAGTGAGAAATTTGATGTAGATAAGGCTGAGGAGCGAACAAAGAAGAAAAGTAAGCAGGATTCACCAAAAACCCCGCCTGGGTCACCACCCTCACCACCTCCTCCTCCACCACAGTCTGGTGCATCAGGAGCTTCCGGCACAACAGGAGCCTCTGATTCTGCTCAAGATCCTCCTCCACCACCACCACCGTCTTCAACAACCAATCGAGGTTATCAGTCTCACAGCTTCACTAACTCCCCCAAGGCCATCCAAGATAGCCCCTACCTCAGTAGCAATACACAGCCTGGACAACGACACATCCAGATCACGCCCGTTGCGTCATCTGTTCCTGAGACGTACTTATGCATGACGAGAGACTTTGAAGCTCAGATAGGGTGTTCTGAAGATGCAATAGCGGCAGTAGGCACATTCCCAAAGTGAGTCTGAATCAAGAATGGTTTAAACCTCTTTCCGAAGAAGAAAGACCTGCGACCCCTGAACCTGCCTGGTCTATTCCTTCATCAAGTCTGCATGTTCCTAATAACAACTGGGTATCTGCTTTGGCCTCCAGCTTTGTACCTCCACCGGAGAACTCTCTGCTTTCACAGACCGTGTATTAAAAAAAGAGTGATCATTGATTGTTCTGCAAGAACAAGGAGATCAGCAGACTCAATACTGAAACATTTAGAAGTCCTGCTTATGAAGTGGTCAGAGCCTTCCATCCTAACGTGATTCATCTACAATTTCAGATGGAGGAATGTCACAAGCTTTAGACAAATCAAGTGGACGAAGGATTACTTAGGTATAATGTCAACAAACCACTCCCATTGGGTGGTCCTCCAGGTCAGGTTACGATTTAGACTGAATTGTTCTTTAACAAAGACTTGGAGTATCTACGATTTGGCTACAAGGGTGATAGACTTGCGTTGTCAATCATAAAGATGAAAGCTGCTTCTTATCCTGATGTCGGGCTAGAACAGATGGTACCTGATCAGATGTGGGCTGAAGAAGAGTATATGTATGACATCTCAGCATCATATGGTATCTCTCACTGGTGGTTCAAGAGACAGTAATTCTACATCGATTGACACTCAGCTGACACCAACCGAAGGGCTATTGTCAGGACTCACATAAGAATCCTAAATGTCATCAGAATTAAGGTCTTTTCCCTTTACGGGTATGATTACATGAAATCGATAGTTCCTCGAAGAGCAGATAATCAGGAATATACTATTGCTGAAAGCGACTTCAAAGATCTGTACCCGAGTGACTTTGAAGACTTGTACTTGCTAAATCTTCAAGGTCACCTGAACCACCTACCGCCCAAAGACAAGAAGATTCTCTCTACTGTCGTCAACTTATGGATAAGGAATTTGGTTATCAGAAAATGGGTAGAAGACTTCCAGCTCGGCATAGAGAGTTACCAGACTCAGCTGAACCTCACCAAACCTTACTGTGAAGCTACAGGTCTCGAGTTCATGCATGATTACAAGATTCTTGACTCCCCACGGGTCGTGGTGTTCAAAGACAAGTATGGAATGTAGATGATCATGCGCTTTAACGAAATCCACAAGTTCAGTGATGGGACTCTACAGCAAATTGATGAAGCCTTAGACTATCAGGTCAAGGAATTTAAGGTTAACAAGGTTAATACGGGGTTGAATACCAGGTTCTGGACCAAGAATGATGTGATCAAGAGCAAGCAGTTCATGTTTGCTATTCAGAAGAGGCTAAAGCTCAGGCGAATCTTCTAGAACTTGGAAAGCTTTATTGGTGAACGCATACGAGAAGGAGACTACAGACTTCTTCAGAGAATCGAATGATCACATCTTCTCTGTATCTTTTAGTAGATCTTGTATGGTGTAATTTAATATAACTGTTCACATGTACATTCGTAGTATGACTTGTAAGTGACTCTAATAGACCCTCAATTTTTAAGGGGGAACTGTTCCTCTATCAATAAACATTTAATCGGACCACATTTTCTCCTCAGTGTAGATAACACTCTTTGTTCCGTACAAGTAGTGTCTCCACATTTTGAGAGCAAATACCACTGCGCCTAACTCTAAATCATGAGTGGTGTAGTTCTTCTCATGGATTTTGAGTTGTTTGGATGTGTATGCTATCACTTTGTTTCTCTGCATCAAAACACAACTAAAACCTTGGTTTGATGCGTCACAATAAACTACGAAATCATTTGGTCCTTCAAGTAATGCCAAAATTAAAGCATCACACAACATGTCCTTTAAGGTTTGAAAAGCATTCTCCTGCTCATCACCCCACTCGAACTTCTTGTTTTTCTGAGTCAAAAGGGTGAGAGGTTTTGCAATCTTTAAGAATTTTACGATATATCGCTTGTAATATCCCGCTAATCCTACGAATAAATGGATTTTGGTTGGGGTCCTGGGGGCTTCCAATCCTTCACTGCTTCATTTTTGCTAGGATTCACACGAAAACCTTCACTGTTCACTACATGTCCGATAAAACGAACCTCTTGTAGCCAAAATTCACATTTTGATAATTTTTTGAACAATTTCTCTTTCTCGAGTAGCTTCAGATGAACTTCGTGCTCCTCTTTAGACTTCAAATAAATCGGATGTCGTCAATAAAGACGATAACAAACTTGTCAAGATAAGGCTTACATACGCGATTCATAAGGCCTATGAATACCGTAGGAGCGTTAGTCAAACCGAAAGGCATGACTGTGAACTCAAAATGTATGTACCTAGTCCTTAATGCAGTTTTGGGAACATCCTCTTTATGTACTCTAAGTTGGTGATAACCAGATCGAAGGTCTATTTTTGAAAAATACCGTGACCCTTGCAGTTGATCAAACAAATCATCAATCATGGGAGGGCGGTAGCAGTTCTTGATAGTAGTTTGATCAGTTCTCGATAATCTATATACATACGGAACGAACCACCCTTCTTCTTAACAAACAACACAGGATCTCCCCAAGGTAAAGAACTAGGTCTTATGAAACCTTTATCTTGGAGCTTATTAAGCTGTTTTGACAGTTCTTGCATTTCCGTAGGTGCCAAACGGTAAGGTGATTTTGCAATAGGCATGGCTTCAGGGACAAGATCTATGCGAAACGAGGGTAAACCTAGTAGATCTTCTGGAAACACGCTAGGAAAGTTACGTACATTAGGGACATCTTCGAGTTTCAGCTCACTTGCTTTCACAATCTTTAACTATTTCAGTTTTCCTTCCGGATGTTCTCTATGAACTTCCAAAATCTCTCTGTTGGATAACGGAATTTGGACTATTTTCACATAAAAAACTATCTTAGCTCTAGGCCTTGACAACCAATTCATTCCTACGTTCACTATGAAAATACCATGTTCAAAAGGAATCGAGTCGATGATGAACGTATGACATTCTAGTTCTAGTCCACATCCGCGGACAATCTTGTTGGTTTCTAACTTTAGACCGTTAGCAATTTAAATTTTGTTATCAGGGTTTATAGCACTAGGTTTTGAGTTAATCAAGGGAAAGAAGTCGGTAGAAATAAAACTAAAATAGGCATCGAAATCGAATATTACGGTAGAAAATGATCGATGAAAGAAAAAGTACTCGTCATGACGTTTAGATCTTGCTGGGCTTTGATGTGTGTTTTCCAAGCTTTAAATTTATAATAACTAGAAATACCGATTTTTACTAAAAACACAACACTCGGGAAGTATACCCGTTCGTGTATAGTATAGATTTAGGTAAGTCCAGGTTGTTCCACGGGAATTGAAGTTTTTACAGATTGTAATTAAGGTGCTGAGGTTAATAAGATTGTCACGGATCAAATTAACTAAATTTTGCATATATAGGATATTATAATGAAAGCAATTAAAAGATGATTCTATCAAATGATTAAGGTATATTTGTTTAGGCAATGATCACTTAGATAATGATGTGTTTGGAATAGTATTTATAAGTTTTAGAAAATAGAGTTATCACAAGTTATAAATCATTTCGGCCTTTAAGTATAAACTAGTGACTTTTATATACGATTTATAATAATATCAAATCATTTCGGCCTTTATTAAAGTTATTATACACCAATGTAATTAGAGGGATTTGTAGAACACATGTATAAAGAAACCATTCGGCCTTATCTTCTTATATAAAATATGTTTTACCTAATTCAATAAACACAAATACAAAACAACTACCATATCAATAGATCGTCATATTGCCAATCAAAAATAAGATTACTACTCCATAATCAAAGTAACAAAACACATAACATTCATCGTAGATTCAACAAAGACTATATTCAAAAGAGTACAAGATTCATACCAATTCCAAGAGCAAAGTATGGTGATTTCACAAGAATTTCCCAAGAACACTTTATTATATTCAAATCAAAATCCGGAAACTATAAACAATTCCGTCACAATCACTTATAGATTCGAAATAACACTACAACTATGCTTCTTTGATGGATCAAAACCTAAGAACAACGATGAACTTCAACCAAGACTATCCAACTTCTTCATGTACTTTGATTCTATTGGTGGTGATGATTTGTGTTATCAAGGTGGTTTAGATCAAAGGTTCTCAGGCCTTTATTACCAAAAACACCCCCTCTAATGGTTCTAAATGAATCGAGGGCCAATGCGGCGTACTTAAAAATAAGTGCGGCACACTTGAGGTGTAAATGTTGTCCCAATTAATGACATTTAATTCTTCATAAAAACGTCCAGAAGTGCTCCACACATTTTGTATTGTGCATCGTACTTGGGACATTTATAGCAAATGGCATTTTCTCAAAGTTGTAGATAGATGAATTCTCTTCGCATGGCCGCTTGAACCAACTAAAACGGAGTTCGTATGACCGAGTTACGGCCAAAACAATGAACAGGTGTCGGGGAATCATAAACTTGAGTTATTTCTTCGTTTAAGCTTCAATTCTTCGTGTTTTCTTTCATATTCCTCCACGACACGTGCCATGAACCTATAATAGCAAATATACTTGATTAAGTACCAAAAGTTCACGAGAAATGATCAAATAAATGCAAATAACACCGCTGAAAACATGTATAATTTAGGCGTTATCAAATCCCTCCACATTTAGCTATTGCTTGCCCTCAAGCAATTAAAGAGAAAAAACAAGATCATTTATCGTGACATAGAGAAAAATTCATTTTAGCATTAACAAGTGTTTACCAGTTTTATAACTTTTCAGGCATAGACATATAACAGAGCACCTCACTTAGGGAAAGTGTTTGTTTTTGAATTCACACGAGTCACTCAGATAGGGTTTTATATTTGTGAAGTCACTCAAATGCACAGACATAATCTAGGTCGCTACCATATGCTTGTACTAGACACATAAACATGCCCGTTGCGGCGTGAGCACCTAGACAGAAATCTCAAAGAGGCAAAACGTGATATTGATGAGGGTGAGTAGCAGATACTTGATTCCATGAGCCAGAACTTTGCCTTATACTTTGAACTTTATTTTCTTTTTCCTTATCTCTTTTCTCTCTTTTTTTCTTTTTTTTTCTTTCTAGTTCCAGATACAGCAATAACTAAGGCTGGCAAAAAAAACTTCTTCTTCATCGATCATATTTTTCTTGCTCTTGGGATACTTTGGGGATCTCTACACTAAAAGTGAGTGCTGCAGATACATGATTGCATAGGGATTTATTTCACCTCTTATCATACGACTTTATCTATAAATTAACCTGACTACAGTTGATTGATATTCTAAACTATATATATAATATATATAGTAAAATATAAAATATATAGTAAGTATAATCTAGAAACAATCAATGAAACCGGGGAGTAGTATAGAACATCCCCGGGTCGTTTATCCCCAACGAGGCTGTGCTTGAGAATCGATACAGTCGGAAAATTGGAGTTTGAATGAGATTAATGATTTGGGAGTGTAGAAAGCTAAATTAATCAATAATAAGCAAAAACGATTGAGAAAAACCTAAAAATTATGAAATTAAACTGAAAAACGAGAGCAGGAATCCCGAACAAGGGGTCAAAAACCTAAAATCTTAAAAATTAACCCTACAAAGAAATTTTTACTTCTAATCTACTCTAGGAGACTAATAATGAAGAATGAAAAAGACTAGACCGAAAACGGAGTTAATTTGAGTTAAAACGAGTCAAAACGAAAACCGGGCCCGAGACCCGAGCTTTAAAAATCAAAAGTTTATAAAAATGACCCTACGAAAGTTTTTCTATTTTTCCTAAGTAAAAGATGATAAAAGAAAATTTTCTAAAAAAGAAAATTATTTTTTTTGCTTTTTAGATTTAAAGTTATGATTTTTCTAAGATTTAAACTAATTAAAAACTTAAAAAATAATAAAAATATTAAAAATATAATCCTAAAAATTTTATAAAAATTTAAGCACAATAAGAAAAATGAACTTGAGTAATAGAAACTTACACTAGCAGTAGTAATAATGACTAGCAGTAGTAAAAACCTTCACCTTATGTAGCACATCTAAATGGTTAAACATTTTAACAATAAGCTTCCCCTACGAAAACCCCTATGATAAACCCATGTCTTGAATCTTCAAATTTGAACGGACTCTATGTAATGATTACTGATGAAGAAAACTAAGTATAACGAACTTGATGCTGAAGTAGAACAACCCAAACTTGCGTCTTATATCTTGTACTATCCATTTGACTCCAAACCTATAAATAAATATGTGAAATATAAGTAGATCGCAACCTCTTGATAAAATCCTCATCTTCTATGGAGGGGGGGGGGGGGGTGGGGGGGGAACATAACCAAAGTGATAGCAAATGTGAGCATTGAGCACCATAAGAAAAATCACACACATTTTTTAGATTCTGACAAGTTTTCGTCACATCGTTTCTAAGCATGAACAAGTTATCTCCAAAGTGTAACACCCACTTTAAGATATGATAAGAACACAAACCTGTGAAACTTCAACTTCAAACATCTAAATAAGTGATAACCAATCTTCTTCGTAACCAATTCAAAAAAATAATCCCAAAATTAATGAAAACCTTTAATCCGTTTACCGAACATTTAAAACCAAATAATTTGTTTGCTTCCCCTTAAAAACTAATCAGTAGTAACCATGCACAAAAACTGGTTTAAGTCCAACAGTAGTTAACTGCTAATGATTTATGAATCCTGTACTATATATATAAATACATTATATTAATTAAATATTAAATATAAGGATAATATATATAATAATAATTCAGAGGCTTTTTAATGATTTATTTTATCCAAAGCAAAAAACCTAAAAGCCTTCCCGAGCGTTTCCCGTGAGGCCGGGAGTGGTGAATTGAAACTAAGTTTTGGTTTGGAATTTTATGCCTTGATTATCTTAATTTGGATTGGGTTTTCTAAATCTACAGGGCAAAAGCAATTAAAAGGCAAGCTAACTAAAAACGAAAGCAATTACGCGAAATTAAAAACGTAAACGGGACGTAAAAAAATGCGACTTAAAAAAAATTATCAAAATTTAATCCTAAATTGATTTTTTTAACTTTTAATAAACCCTAAATAACTAAAATGCAAGAACCAAAGAAAACTAATACCCAACAAAATGAAAAGTCATTTAAGCTTAAAAACACGAAAAAGTTAACCGAGATTCAATCCCGTCTTTAAAAATTCAAAAATCTAAAAATTTAACCTACGAAAGCAAATCTTATTTTCTACAGTCCTATTTGTATAAAAGGAAATTTAAAAAAAAGATTTCTATTTTTTTGACTTTTTAAATAATTTATATTGATTTAAAAAAGGATTTAGTCTCTAACTTAAATCTTTAAACTTTAACTAATTGCGAAAATTCTAAAAAATCACAAAAAGTGTTTGACTATGCTTAATCTAAGAAAATGAAAAATGGAAAAAATGCTAAACGAATAAGCTAGAAATAAGCCAACTATGGCTGATAAGCTAAAAGGCCTAAAAGGTGATAAGTAATAAATTTAGTAAAATTAAACCAGATGGCCCTATCTGGTGCTGTGGTAGTGAGTGTGTGTGTGCTAAATATGTTGCGAGTGTAAGGGAGAGGTCACAGGTTCGACCCCTGTGGCCTCTCCTTTTTTATAAACATTCTTTTTCTTTTTTTTAAAATTTATTATAAAATAAGCTGAAATACAAAATTTAAAAAGGGTACTTTTTACAAAAGTCAATAATAAGCCAAAAATAAGCAATAAAAGTTGACAGAATGCTAAAATAACTAAGGACTAAAGGCTAAACTGTTTTGGATTTTTAAAACTCAAAAAGCAAATAAGAAGCAAATAAGCTAAACTCTAATACTTATCAAGTCCTAATAAGCAAATGTGACAAGAAATTAGCTGACAATTTAAGCTCAAAAGCTCTTAAAAGCTGAAAAGAAAATGGCTTACACACACAGTTTCAAAAAAAAGGAAAATGACAAATTTTAAGCTAACTTTCAAATCAATTAAGCACTTGTGGTAAGGTAATAGCTAAAAACAGATTAACTTCAATATCCAAAGAATACATAGAAACCTAAATTAAGAAATTTGACAAAGAGAATAAGCTAAAAAACTAATTTGAAAAACTCAATATATGTTGACTTTTATTTTTGGTTTTTATAAATGAAAATTTCCACTTAGCAGCCCTAAATTTAAGCTTGCCAAAGCTTTAGTGACAACTCAAAAACTACAAACAGATAAAGATAGATGTCTAATGAGCTTATTCTAACAATATCATACCATAAAACAGGCATAATCTTATCTAATTTTGCAATTGAAAATTTGAACTTGAACTTTTGAAAATGACATGTAAACTATGACATGTTTTAACTCAAAACACAAATGACAATGGAAAACTTATACTAGACTTATCCTACTGCATTTTAGTTCAATAACAAGAATGGAAACAACACTTAATCAAAAACTTATCAATTAAGCTGAATCATTGAACTAGAAAACCACAGATTTGAACCATGAATAGAATGGACATAAAATTTGAGATTTAAACTAAAGAAACTTATGAAAGTTGATTTATGGACCAAGATTAAGCTAGTTAAAACTGACTTAAGAACCAAGAGACAACAAGAACCTCATTTGACCCATTTTCAAACCTTGACCCAAACACCCCTTTAAAATTGGATTATGCAACATTAGGCTAAAACAGATTAAAGGATGCGTCAAACAAGATCAAATAAGCATAATAAAGACAGAATAAGCACTTAAAAGGCAGAATAAGCATAAATTAAGCAATAAATAAATAGATACATTAAATGGACTAGAAAATAAAATTTAAGACTTACAAAGATCCTCAGCTTTTGATTAAGAGTTTAGCACTCAAAACAGCTTATAAACCAACCTATCGCTTCCCATGAAGCACTAATACCATGGCCATCCATTACTTACCATGCTCCAATGCTAAAAATCCTATTCCTTTCTTAATGAAACAGTAAACTTATAAAAATCTTTTGTAAAAGCTTTTATGAGTAAAACACTAGTATGAGCTTATGAGAGCTTATGAGAATGACTTCTGAACAGATAAAAGCTTAAGTGCATAAACAGATTTGCATAAACCAATAAACTTGAATTTTCATTAAACATAAAAAAATTACAAGGCTTGGAAATTTAAATGACTGAATTTAAAGACTTAAAAACATAAAGTTAAAACATTAAAAAGTAAATTACACTACTCCTAAATTACATTACACTAGATAAAAATACAATGAAGAAGTCTAAACTATTTATATGCTAAAATACAAGCCGTGTGATGTGCTTGTTGTGTTTGTTAAGAGAGAGAGACTTCAAAGCCTTCATCTTGGCCCTCCATCTTTCTTGCTCACCAAGCCTATAAATCACAGCCATTGATCTTTGTCTTCAAATCATCATCCAATAAGAATTTGAGGGATCGCCAACATGGAATTGGATTTATGTGGGGTGGGGTTTAGGTTAAGGGGTGTGTGACTTATGTTTGTCGTGTTGCAGGGTTAGGGGAAAGTGACAGATGAATAGTGGTAGGGTTGGGTTTGGCGGGAAAAGTTTTATGGTACTGTGTGTTTGATTTTGTTAGGTTTAGGGACTAAGGATGTAATGGGTTAAGGGTAGTAAGGGTTGAGTTGTGTAAAAAAATAACGGGGTTAATTCCCTGTTTTTGTAAAGTGTTGCACCGTTAGTCCTTTTGGACTAACAATGTTAGTCCTTGAGGACTAACGATGTAAAGGGTTTAATGGTGTTATGGGCTAACAGGGTTAAAGGTGTATAGTTAAATAGGATGTTGGGCTAAATGTTGGGCCGGGTAATATAGGCTTGGATTTGGACGTTGTTTTTTTTAGGATTAAAGGGTTTTGGGCTTATACATCATATGAGGTTTAATAATTATAGTGGGCTGACCCGGCCTACTAAAATGGGTACGGGTTGGCCCACTTTGATATGAATAGTGTTTTGGGTTTATTTTTTGATGCTCATTCCAATGCCTTGTCTCGGGGTTGACTTTGACTCCGTTTTGACTCGACTTTGACTTTGACTTTGACTCTGACTTCTCCTGCTTTTCCATTTCGTGCTCGGTTTTGTCCGTTTTGACTTGGGTTTTTTCCTTTTTTTAGATATCCGTTACCTGCACAATATAAATGCAAAACACATAAATACGATATATTTTTGGTATGTTTTTAGTCTTTTAGGCACGTTTTCCTAGGTAAATGGTATTTGTAATTAAGCACATACTAGCTAACATTTACCCTAGCAGCAGAAACTTAATACTGGCAGCATTAAAAATATAATAGCAGTATTAATCACACTAGCAGCACTAAGTATAAACTAACAGCATTATCCTTTAGTGATAGCAGCATTAACATGAACTGGCAACACTAATATTCCTTTGGCAGCATTAACCAGTTACTTGGCAGTATTAACGTCTCCTGACAGCACTAACTTACATAAGCAACACTAATAATCATGAACAGCAGCACTAACCTTCAAAGATAAGGCTATCAGTATTAACTTTGGTTACTACTGTCCTTCTGATACTAGCAGTACTAATCTCCCTTTAGCAGTATAAACATACAACGGGCAGTACAAACATGTTAACGATAAGGCTAGCAGTAGTAATGTTTTACCCTGGCTGTAGAAACATCAACGCGAGCAGTACTAACTTGTATTGGCAGTATAAAGTGCTCCTTCCTCCCATACCTTTTTGAGACACTTTTTAGCGTTAGTAAAGCACTAATATTTACGATCACCAGTAGCACTGTGTCTCATGGCAGTAGTAACCACCAACGAGCAATACAAAACATATAACCACTATTTAAGGATACCTCTTTTTTTAAGTATCCAGACGACACTTTTTAGTGTCACAAAGTTGTCACGAATCCGTCACAAATTAGCATTCTCCTTCTACAGAATTAGAGTTTGTGAAAAACCCTAATATTCACCAACATCGTCTTGTACCAAAGGAACCAGAAACACCTTGAACCATTGTATTTTCTTCTTTTCTTCATGGATTTGACATCAATAACACCTTGTAATCCTAGACATCACGAGCCACGAGGCTCTGATACCAATTATGAAAACTAAAGAATCGTTTAAGCTCTGTTTGTTTAGAACATATATCTAGGATAAACAATAACAATGTTAACAATTATGCAGCGGAATATAATGAAGACAATTATTATTGAACAAGATTTTATTATCATACGTTTCCATCAAGCCTCAATATTATTTGATCAAAATAATATAGTTACCTATCTTTAACAGTAAAAAGGATCAAGGAAAACCTTGATTACCTTGAGGCTACATCACCACTATAGACGGCTACATTTTTCTTTGTGTACACACACATACTTTTTTGGATGCTAAAACTATGTGTCTATGATCTCTTTATATAGAGAGATCATGACTTACAAAGGAATTTAACATAAAGATATAAACAAGTAAATCTTTTAAATATTTAGAAATATCTTTTGTTATCTTTATCTTCTTAAGGAGATCTTCATCTTTTTATATCTTTGACCAAATCTTCTATAATTCTCCACCAGCTTGTAGAATTCTTTAATGACGATTTTGATCCTTTTGTTTCATTACTTGTTTCTTTTGTCTCATCAAATCTATAATTCCCAACAATAAGCAAACATTGATGTACAACCTATGTTTGATATTGCTCTAGATGAATGGAACGAAAAATGCTTATGAATTAAGCATCTCGTGTATGCATTCATGAGACCCAATGCATAAAGAAAATGTTTTTGCGTTGTATTAACAATGTAGTTAAACAACCCTTGTTTTGAAAAAGTTCCTAGAGGTGAAGTTTTATTCAAATTTCATAACTTAGGGTTTTTGGCAAAAAATGATTTATGCCGAATAGCTTCAATTATGCTTTCTAAGTATCATAATAATTATACATCGCTATATCTTAGTTCTAATTGTGCGAAAGTTGTATGAAAAAATTAAAATCCCTAAATTATTTAATTTAAGCAAAATCAAAACCCTAGACACAAAATTAGGAAGAAAATAAGATGAAATCACTTACAATAGTAGTCTTAGATTGATGATTTGTTGTTGATTCCAATTGCTTCTAATTATGATTTAGTTTGAAGGGTTTTTATGTTTTGGTTCGTGGGTGTGTTTGGATAATAATATAAGTGGTCCTAATTTGTTTAAAATCTATTATTTACCCGCGTTCTGAGACTCATGGATCCACCTAAACAACGTACGGATCTCCATATGGTGGATCCGTGATCCGCAGGTGTCCACAAATATGGACAGAGTTGATTTTTAAGCAAATTGAGATAAGGTGTTGTGTTTTTGGTAATTGGAGTGTGTTATATTTACTATTAGGAGTATGTGATATAATTTTCGGAGTTGACGTCCAAGTTTTGAGTGAACCGTGCAACTTGTCGTGAATTTCCCGATGAAATTTCAACATAGTTGATCCTACTAGGAGTGTGTTATCTGTTAGAATAATTTTGATCATTACTAATAACACAATTATTTATGAACATTTAGACTCAACAAAACATCGTCAACACAAGTGTAAGTTGTAATTCGATGATTGTTCTTTTCGTCTTTTTTAATTGATTTCGTAATTTTATGTATTGACCGTACATGTAGATTTTGAAAATATATATGGTCATTTTATTGATATTTTCTTTATCTAGTAAAATTTTAGTCTCGATTATGTTCACGATGAGAAGTTTTGTAATTAGAACTTGTAATGAGAATTAACATATTTTGAATAATGATTAATTACTTCGTTAAATTTCCGCTTACGATTATTTTTGAGATGATGGAGAATTACTATCCATGATGAGTTCCATCATTCCTAATCCTAATTTTAAATAATTAAATACTTCACGTTTTAAGGGCTTAGTAAATATATCGGCTATATTATCCCCGTATGCAACTTTCTCGATAGAGATGTTGCCCTTTTGGACGTTAACACGTAGAAAGTGGTGACGGATTTCTATATGTTTAGTTCTAGAGTTGTTGTACATGGTGTTTACTTAAGTCGATAGCACCTTTATTGTCGCACATAATCAGAACGTCGTTAAGGCGTATGCCATAGTCGATGAGAGCTTGTTTCATCTATAGTGCTTGTTGACATGCCTTCCTGGCGAAGACGTATTCGGCTTCAATCATGGAGATAGCAAAGGCCGTTTGTTTCTTAGCGAACCAAGATGTCAAACAACATCCCATGAACGTATAAATGCCACTAGTGCTTTTACGATCAACGTAATCGCCTGCGTGGTCGGAGTCGGCATAAACTATAGTTTCTATTATGGTTCCTTTCGGATACCATAATCCTAAGTGACTAGTTCCTCTAATATACCTAAATATACGCTTAACGGCTTCTAAATGGGTAGTCTTAGGATTTTCTTAGAAACGAGCACATAAGCAAACACTAAACATAATATCGGGCCTACTTGCGGTTAAATAAAGTAAACTACCAATCATACCTCGATATTTAGAGCTATCCACGGAGTCGGCTTCATCGTCCTTAGTGAGCTTGATCTCCGTTGACATCGGCGTCTTGGTTGGTTTGGAATCTTCCAACCCGAACTTCTTTAACATCTCCTTGATGTACTTGGATTGATTGAAAAATATTCCGTCTTCCATTTGTTTAATTTGAAGACCCAAGAAGAAGTTCAACTCCCCCATCATACTCATCTCAAACTCGTCGTGCATGATTTTAATTTTCCCACAAAAATCATCACATAAGTTTGACTCTGGAAACCAATATATATGCTCGTCGACATATATTTGAACAATGATAAGATGTGACTTTGATTTCTTAGTAAAAAGTGTATTATCGACCATTCCCATTGAATACTCGTGTTTTATCAAAAATGCTTTTAGTCTATCATACCAAGCTTTGGGAGCTTGCTTAAGACCATACAAAGCCTTTTTAAGTTTATAACATAGTTTGGTTTTTGAAATCAATGAACCCCGGAGGTTGAGTTACATAAACCTCCATCGTTTAAAATACGGTTTAGAAAATCAATTTTACAATCCATTGTTGATATTATTTATAAAGTCATTTGCACAAGCAATAGCAAGAAGTATTCTAATCGACTCTAATCTAGCTACCGGAGCATATGTTTCATCATAATCTATACCTTTTTGTTGATTATATCCTTGTGCCACTAATCTGGCTAGGGATTCTAGATTACTATGTTTGTTTTTCATCTAATTTAATTTCTAAGACACTATATTTTGTTCCTATGACCGATTGACTTATAGGTAAAGGGACTAATTCCAAAACATCATTATATACAATTGATGTTTATTCTTCCTTGCATGGGCTACAACCCAACTATTTATCTTTTAATGCCTCATTAATATTTTTTTGGTTCTATTGTATAATCAAAACAACAATGAAGTTTACTAGGATTTTATGGCTTGGAGAACTTAAGGTGCTTTGATTAAGATTTCCGCTATGAATTGATCTAGTGTGATTCTTGGACTCCTTACTGCTAACTATTTCCTCAACATCTATCGACTCATTTTCATCAATATTATAATTTACGACTTTGGTATTCTTTATAATGGCTTCTTCTATCACTAACATCATCAACACCAATGTGGTGATAATTTAGTAGGAAAAGGTCTTTCATACAAATGTCACGTGATTGATACTTCGATCTTTCATTGTATGTTTATTAATACTATATAAGCTTACTAATTTGAGAAATATCCTAGAAAAACACCCTTTGTATGACTTTTGGTCAAACTGGTTAGATAGTCCCTTTAGTATTACAAAATGAAGCACATTGCTTCCAAATACTTTAAAATATTCTAAAAGAATATTTTTCCTACCTCTAAATATTTATAAGGGTTTTTCCTAGTATTGGTCGAATTAATATTCTATTTAGTATATAAGTTGACGTATCAACGACATTGTACCAAAACTTTTGTGGAATGGATTGTTTGTTAAGCATCGTCTTAAACATCTCTTGTAAAGTCCTATTCTTTCTTTCTACTACCCCATTTGATTGTGGAGTACGTGGAGCCGAGAAGTTATGAGTAATGCCTTGTGTATCACAATAAGCTTCAAATTGTACTTCATTATCAAATTCCCGACCATGATCCGTTCTAATAGCTATTATAGAACTACCTAGTTGGTTTTGAATTTTCCTACTTAATATTTCAAATTTCTCCAAAGCTTCATTTTTAGTTTTTAGAAATCTAGTCCATGTATACCTAGAATAATCATCTATAACTACTAAGGTGTATAAATTACCTCCATAGATTTTAATTGCCTATGGACCAAATAAATCCATGTGTAATAATTCTGAACATCTTTTAGTGGAAATCATATTTTTAGCTTTATGACTTGGTCGTTTCGGGATGACGTGTCCAAGTTTAAATATCCACTAGACTAAACGACGTCGTTTTGCATGTTAAGAGAGTGGCATATATAAATGACCAAAACAAGAGATGGACACGCAATAAATTCTAGAAACACACACCAAATAATAAGAACACACACTCACACACACTATTAGATATCTACTTTTAGGCATGTAAGTATCAGGTTTTTCTTTATTTATTTGTTTTTTCGGTTATGGCATCTCGAATTGGGGTCTTATAAAGTTTCGATTGTTTTAGGAGTTTTGGTCCGGACGATGACTGAAATATATGATTGTGTCTTGCATATCGTAATAGTTAGTAAAAATTATAGTTTGGGGTGTTAAAGTTGGTCATTGTCGTTGATTGTTAAGATGAAGTTGTTTTTTGTGAAAATATGAAGAATATATTACTATCAAAACTATAAAAGTTTACAGATTCAGTGTAGGATTTATAGACATGTCCATAATCTAGATAACAGATAATACGACATACATTCATTTCAAACCTATCACCAATTCTTCACACTGTTCACTTGAATCATTTACATTTCCCGTAATAATAATGCCACTAACATTGTTCCAATGAAGAACATATATCAGCACATTATTAATAGGCCTCACTGATTCTAAAGCTCAAATGCATCAACTACATTTACCTCATGAAGGTAACCATAGTAAGCACACCGTAGCTCCATCCTCACAGCATGTCATATAGTTAACATCCATGAAAGGCTTCATTGATGCAAAGAACTTGTTACTTTTGACAAGGGACTACATTTCCTTGGTAAATACCGATTTAGAACATCTATGTAGATTACATCCTCACATAAAATGTCCAAATAACCATCTACAAAGGGCATCATCCACAATATCAAAAACCCAACCATCTTTATACCACCAACTAGCCTCAGCATATTTATCTTGGTGTTCTTTATCTTCTATACATCTTCAATCAGCATACATCCAAACACTCCTTTACTGATACAATTAAAGCCACAAGGACAGAGCAAGATACTAAAACCCATTTTATTTGTGTATGTAATTATACATGCCCCACTTATCATATACCTCTTCCATATTAGTAGTCTTCATTACTTTTAGACTTGCCAATTTACACTTAACAGATTCTTCAATGTTTTTCCATAGAGCTTCCCATGATCTGTTGACTTTTTGAAATTATCTTATATTCCTCTCCTGCCAAATGAAATACACACATGCAGCAAACACAATTTTCTTCATAATAATCCATATATTCCTTTTCTTTGGCAGACTTGTCAACTCATCTAATATCCTCTTCCATTCATTGCTTCTGGTTTTGAATCCACTCATTTGGCTGGCTTTTTTCCATATTCTTGCAGAGTAGTTACAATGGAAGAATAGGTGTTGATGAGAGTCAGTTTCACTTAAGCACAGAGCACACTTTATATCAGAGTTAATCTGCCATCTACAAATTCTATCTTGTGTTGGCAATCTCTCATGAATCATCAACCATACTATAAAAGCATGTATAGGAATTAATGATGAAAACCAAACCACCTCATACCATGGAACCTTACTTCCTTGTTCACTCAAGTCCTTTCATACTCTTCTAATATTGAACTTAACACAATACTTATCATTGCTCATCCATTGTACACAATCTTCTTTTGTAAACTTAATCACAAGGATATCATATTGTAAAATATTTGGATATTATTCCACCCAACCTTCAGGCCATCTCCACTGACCCCTACTAAACAAGTCAGCAACTTTTGTTCTATTGTTCAGCCTAGCATCATACATTGATCTTGTAGACACAAGAATCTAAAGGCCCATTTAAGCTCTAATTATCATGCCATAGATTAGTGTTCTTTCCATTTCCAATACTGCTCCATACATGAGGTCTTATAATTTCTCTTAGTTCAAGTAGCTTCCTCCATCCCCAACTAGCTTTTGGATCAATTGGCACTTCCCAAATACTTTTATTTCTCATTTTGTACGCATTTATCTACTTTACCCACATAGAGTCCTTCTTACTAGCAATATTCCATAAATGCTTCACCACTAAGACATTATTCTATTACCCTAAAGGTTTTAACCCCAACCCTCCATATTCCTTTGACTTGCATACATTCTTCCATGCAATTCTTTCTTTGCGCTGTACTTTCTCACCTTGACTCCATAGAAAGCTTTTCAGAAGTTTATTAATATCCTCTATAACAATTTTTGGAAGAAAGAAAACTGAAGCCCAAAAGGTTTGCATTGCATCAAGAACTGATGCTATTAATTGGAGTATTCCAGCATAAAGAGAAATTTATTTTTCCAATCATTAATTTTTCCCTCTAACCCTATTAATTAAATACTTGTAATCTGTTAAACTCAACCTCTTTGTAACCAGTGGAACTCCTAAATATCTTACAGGTAAGGATCCCACAGCAAAAGGAGCAATTTGCAAGATCTTAAGATGAAGTTGTTGCATGTTGTGTTCTTGCAGTTTCCTATAGAACTAAAGATAAAGTAGTTGCATATGGTTGTTTGGCGTGCTTTTTTAGATATAATATAGACACGATTGTTGCATGCTTTGATTTTGTTATTAATCACATTAAGAGACATTTTGCGATTTTTGTGTTTACTGTTTATATTAATCTTCTATAAAATGTAGCTGGTAAATTATTTGAATCTGGATTTTTGATTGTTTGCATGTTGTTTGTTTTTTTGTTTCACTAACTGAGGTGGAAATGCGATTTTGCAGTGTTTGGTAGGTCCGGTTTGAACAATCCTACGTTGGTTATGATGATTTGTCATAAGGTGAATCGTGATTTTGGCTATGCATAATACTAGATGACAGAAATTGCAACCATTTTTTGCAGCCTCCACGATTAACATATGACTTTTCATTTTGGTGTCGTAAAAATTCGTTTCCTAAAAATGCAATCAGGTTTTGCAGCCAGTGTAATGGCCTAACCTAAATTAGGGCAGCTTAAGACCTTGGAACTTAAATTAACTGTTGATGTTTAGAGGTTTGGGAAAACGACGATGACCAAATGATTGCGTTTAAGGCGTGAAATACGTTTTGTAATTTTGGTGTTAACGGTTTATATTTTTCTTCGTTAAAATGTAGCTGATAGCTTATTGGAATGTGCCTTTTTTATTGTTCGCGTGTTGTTGTTTTCGTTTCATCATTTACTTTTAACAATGCTGACTTGGCTATAATGATTTGGTCTTCCGGAGAGTCGTGGTTTTGGCTATGCAAAAAACCGGATGACAGAAATTGCAATCGACTTTTGCAGCCTGAACGATAAACCACTTAGTTATGATTCTAGAATTAAAAAGATCTACTTGCACAAAACGCAAGTGGGTTTTGTGGCCAGTGTAACATCAGAGCCTAAACAGGGTCAACTTTAAGTTAATACAAATAATCGTGTAAAACGTTATTTCCGTTTTACGATCCTCTAAGTTTTATTGACGACAAGTATAAAATCATACTACGTAAAGTTAAAAGTAAGCAAATTTTAAATGTAAAGCTTTATCGTCATCATATATCACTAAAATGTAGGAATGATGAATGTCTAAACATTTTAAGTCATGATCAAGGAACACATTTTTACATTCACAAAGTATACTAAAATGTATACTTACATTTTGGCAAGTAAAAAAGTTAACTTGCACATTTTATTTTGTAAGTAATCTAGCAAAGTTACTTACACATTCTTGTAAGTAACCAAGTGAAGATTACTTACACATGTCATCTTTGCAAGTTAATTAAGTGAACTTGTACATTGCATATTTTTAAAACAAGTCACTTACCTTTTCATGTACGTATATATACACATTTCATTTAAATACATTTTACAAAACAAAATTACATTTGGATTTTTACCTCATGCATGATATCACAAAATATTTCTAAATCCAGACGGTTGACTTTCAAAGATGTGAAAAGATTTTGGAAAGATTTGGTTAGGTTTCTTGTGTGAAAATCTTTCCAAATCTGGTTATCAGACAGACCCACGGATCCCTTCGTAGTGAAGGACGGATCCTTTGAAAAGGGATTCATGGGATCCGTAGAGCTGCTGATTCTTGCCTATAAATAGAAGTGAATTACCACTCATTTGTAGGAATCCTTTTACAAATTCTCTTTTGTATATTCTTTTATTATATCAATCCTTGGTCATCACTTATTGTACATACATTCATCTTAGTGATTCTTTACTAACCATTGTCTTACAAGTCAAGCAACGCATCACATACAAGACACCGAAGCTTCAATATACTTGATGTTAGTCTTCATATGTACTTAGATCTTTTATATCTTTGTATATTCAGTAGCATACACATTTCATTTGTATCATACACCTTTGTAAAGAGAAAGATCGGTGAGATCGAGGTTGGTTCTACCTCAAACTAGAACTCGGTATTTAGCTTAGTACCGAAAAAAGTGTAAGTGACGTTAGATTGATTCTACCTCGAACTAGAACTCGGTGTTTAACTTAGTATCAGAAAAAGTGTAAGCAGCTTTGTAAGGTTTCTCCACTGGTGAAAGAGCTTGTTGATATAGTACAATGTAACTCTCGAGTTGGGTACTCGGGGAGTGGAGTATGGCGAGGAAAGGAGTCCTCGTAGCCGAACTACTATAAACACTCGTGCATCGGTTTGATATTTCCATTCTTAATTTATTGCCTTGTCTTACGATTATTTATTATTGTCAAACTATATCTCAAAGATCTCACATATAAGTTTCGTAAATATAATTTAAATCGGTAACAGTATTCAACCCCCCATTTTGGTTTTCCATACTTTAGAACTTTGACCTAAATTAACCGTTGATGCTTAGCTTAAAAATCATTGATGTTGTTGGTGTGAGGATTCTGTGCACAACGCGTCACATGGTTTTCGCCAAGATGGGCACCGACAGTGTGGGTATATATTTGATATCATGAGTGATGTAAAGTATCTTTTGCGTGCATTTTCCAGGGCAGAGTTGTATTTTTACATTTTTTGTTATGTCTTAGACCTCCAAAAATTTTGTGGCGTTTTGGAGTCCTCGACCTTATTAAGTATATCCATTCATGATCACCGAAAACGATGCCTTTGAGGTTTGGGTTGGACCGTTTAAGGTTGGAGTCATATAAAAATGACACATTCCTTTGTATGTATATTTTGGACGGTACTTTCTTGGCTATGGTGGTTTGGTCAGTCGTTGTGATCTTTGGGATCCCCATTAAACGTGTTTCAATTTATTGTTTTTGCTCACGGTTAGCGGATCCTATCTGGATACTTTCGAGTTTCCATGATGATCCGGTTATCCGAAAAGTGGTTATTTTTGTGTGCAAAATACGGAATGCATAAATTGCTATGTGTTTTGCGGCCATTGCGATCTCTGACCCGATGTGTATACATTTTTATAAATTTAGCCCTTAGACGCTGCTATTTGTTTTGTTGCTGTAACTTTGTAACTGAAAAAAAATTCCATGGCGCGTTTAGTGAGGACAGACGCATAGTTGCAGAGATTTTTATGAAACTGATTGGTTATTGGTTTATCTTTATCATCGTTTTTAGTAATTTAAACTGTATATGATGCGTTTTGTGAATACAAAAACATGGATATCAAGATTCTTACATAACTAATTGGTTATTAGTTTAACCTATTTGTCATTTTTATTAATTTTATTTTTGAGTTGGAATTGAGTTTTGTCGCCGACATATTGTTGCAGCTAATTTTTGAGAGTTTTCAAGGTACTTGATATGGTTTAAACTTTGTTGCATATTAGTTAAAATTATATGAAAGACCGTATATACTTTTTGAGAGTTGGATTCATAGGCTGTAATTTAGGGGTCGTTTAGGGACGTTATTTGCTTTATAAATACAGAGACTGTTTAGGGACGTTATTATTTATAGCACTTGATGTGGATATTTATTTGTATTTTTTATATATGTTTTTGTAGCTTTGGGCTTCAAAATATTTTCGATTGTCTTTCGGTTCTCGGAGCATGTCAGAGATATATTCTTATATGTGAATTCATGTTTTCAACTCGTTGTTGGTGCTACTGTTCTAGGAATTCTGTGTACATTGTATGCAATACGCGGCATTGGCTGGCGACATCACAGGTACAAAGTTTATTCCTAACGATAGTACTTTATAGTATCAGTCATTAGTGTATGGTTGTATAGGTTTCCGTATACTTCATGTTGTGTTTTAGAAACTTTAATTTATATAATAGTTGTTTTGCTTTGATCGTTGTGATGCGCGAAAATATAAATGTGGTTTCTAACTGGTACGTATTTGTATGGGACTTGTGATTAGCAATTTTATGACTGCATATTAGCGTTAAAGATATAATGTTATAAAATAATATCTTAAAATGTTTATGTCTATTTTTTGACCTTCAGATATTTTATTAAATAACAAAATGTTTAAAAACGTTTATGATAAAATTAAACTCCCAAGTTTATAAATTATTTATCGTAAAATATTCTATTTCTAAGATAAATCACTTAAGTTAATATTATGGATAAACAAAACTTAAACATGATTAGTGTATCAAGAAAACTATTTTTCATAAACCTCTAAATTTCTACAAAAAGAGTATTTAACATAAATTATATACACAAATATTTATTCATAAAAGTAATGTTTTATTATAAAAATATAAATTTGAAATTCTAGATTTTTCTCTTATAAATTTGAGTTCAAATCACGAGGATTACAACCTGTCCCACTATATACGACAAAAAGAGAAGCTACTTTACGGGCGGCATCTTATAGGCCTGGCGGCCACCCTAACATATTAGGGGGGGAGCCGGGACGGTCAGCAGTAGTAAGGCTATTTTTTTTCTTCCTATAAATACTAGGTCACCATCTGAAAAACAAAACCTCTTGCCACAAATTTCTCAGATCTACTTTTCTCTCATCTTTTTTTCTTTTCTAAAACACATATCTGGATCACTAAATATCTTGAATATTGTTTTAGTGAATTAATTCCTTCTTCCTTCCCTTCTTCTAATCAGTGCAAGGAGAAGAATCCAATCGTATTCATCTAGAAAACGATTTGTTATCAAGTGATTCTCTTTCTCTCCTTAAGATCACAAATCTTCATTATATTTTCTTTGTGGGTTGTGTAAATTGGATTGTCGTGTAGATCCCAATAGTGTAAATTATGTATGCTTGTGTAAATTGGATTGTGTGTCCCCCAATCCACGGTATATATCTTGTGAGTGTTTAAAGATTACTGTTTTGTGAAGTTCTTAGATTGGTTCTGCTAAGATTGGGATTCGGATAATCTAGCTTAGTGTCGGTAAAGAAAGTAGCGACGTTGGTAAAGGGTTTTCTCGGCCTAAGATGAAGTTGTTGAGACATAGTGAAATCTGAGTGGAGTACTCGGGGAGATTAAGAGTAGAGTGATAGATGGTTGCTATAGTCGACCCAAATATAAATTTGGTGTCTTGGTTGATGTTTCTTTCTTATTCTTTATATTGTTATTGTTTATTGTTCATTAAATTAGATAGTTTGTTGTGTTCATATGTTGATTTGATTGACATACAAAGGATTCAAACCTTCCATTTTATAAGCAAGTTTTTAACAACGGATAATTAACCGGTTTAAAACTAATAAAACCCCCATTTCTAGTTTCATACCAATTGGTGATCGATTGATCTACTTTTTAAGGAGGCCTAAGGTCATCAGATTTCTAAAATATATCTGTTTTTTAATGCTTGGACGATCTTTGGAATTCCGACAAATATCATAGTAGGGAAATCCATGCAAAGTCTATCATTTTTGAAAGTGATAGTTTTATTTTATTGGGAAAAATAGATGCGAGAATATGTTAAATCAAATATATCTAGATATTGGCATGTTATTTACAAATGAATGTAATTTTAACCAATTATTACAAAATCCGGAAACTAAATTAGATGAGTTATTCCTTATGAAAACAAATGATGATCTCAAAAGAGACTTGCGAAAAATAATTAAGCCAAAATGGTTATTTACAATGCTTTGCCAAGAAAAGAATATGAAAGAATTTTCATGTGTAACACGGCAAAAGAAATTTGGAAAACTTTGTTAATCACCCATCAAGGTAATAGCCAAATCAAAGATAATAAGATCAGCCTTTTGGTTCAACAATATGAACAATTTGTCATTTCCGAAGACGAATCTATAGATAGTGCTTTTGCTAGATTTAATACTATTATTACTAGTCTTAAAGCTCTTGATGAAGGTTATTCTAGTAAGAACTACATAAGGAAGTTTCTTAGGGCTCTACATCCTAAATGGAGAGCAAAGGTCACGACGATTGAAGAGTCAAAAGACTTAACGTCACTATCTCTTGATGAACTTATCGGGAACCTCAAAGTTTATGAAATGATCATCAAGAAAGATTCCAAAATAGTCAAAGCAAAAGTTGAAAGGAAATCTATTGCTTTAAAGGCTAAGTAAGAATATAGTGATGAAGAGTGTTCGACTTCCGGTAGCGAAGACGAAAAGTACGCCATAGCAGTAAGAGACTTCAAGAAGTTCTTTAAAAGAAGAGGTAGATTTGTGAGACAACCTAAGAATGACAAAAATTCCAAAGAAGCCGAGATGACAAGAACGGTAAAAGTGATAGAAAATGCTTTAGATGTGGCGACCTGAATCATCTTATTGGAGAATGTCCAAAACCACTGAAAGATAAGAACCAAAGAGCTTTTGTCGGAGGCGCTTGGAGCGATAGCGGTAAAGAAGATGACGAAAAGGTCAAAGATGAAACGTGTCGTGTGGCTCATGCTTCAAGTGAGGTATGTTCTGAATCATCTTACTTTAGTGATAAAAACTCATCAATTGATGATTTAGCTCTAGACAACGAATATGATAAGTTATGCAAAATGAGTCTAAAGATAATTGATCCACTCCAAACCACACACACAAACAAGTATGTGTAATTAAGAGGAAAATACAATTATAGTATATAGTATAGTATTCCAAGAGATTAAAGAGATTTGTTTTTAACCAAAACAATCTCTAAAACCTCTCGGGTCCTTTGTCCTCGGCGAAGCGTGAATATAAAGTCGGTTTAGTTTGTGATCGCGAATTTGAATATTTCAAGGGTTTGATTAGGTTTTCTATTTCTATAAATAAAAACTCATAAAACATGTACAATAAAGCAAACGACTAAGCATTTAAGAAATTAGACTTAAAAAAACGTTAACGGGACTAATAAAACGCGACTTAAAACCTAAATTATCAAAATTAAGCCCTAAAAAATGTAAATTGAATTTTTATAAATCCTAAATGACTTAAAATAATTTTAGAAAAAGGAATTATATTTTTTTGATTTTTATTTTATTTATTATGAATTAAAAACTATTTTAATCTAGAAATATAATTAAAAATACTAAACTATTTTATAAAAAATTCAAAAAATTACTGAAAGCGCTTAATACTATTACTAATTCAGGAAAAAATAAAACAGCTAAAATAGGGCTTATAAATAAGCCCAGAAAAATCAAATAAGCTAGAAGAGTAATACTGAAAAATGCCTTTAAGAAATTATTGTTGCAAGATGTGTTTGAAAAAGACCCAAGGGAACGTTTGGTTAAAGTGTGTGTGTTAAATACGTTGGCTAAGAAAGGGGAGGTCATAGGTTCGACCCTTGTGATCTCTTCTTTTTATGAAACATTTTTTTATTTTTCTTTTTAAAACTTTTATAAAACAAGATAAAATAAGCACTTTTAACAAAGACACCTTTTTCTGGATCTTAAAAATAAGCTGGCAATAAGCTAAACTAAACTGACAATTGGCAAAATAACTTTAAACTTAAATTTGTTTTGACTTATTTGGCTTTTTAAGCAAAAGAAAAAAACTACAACTGAAAAACAACTAGACCTAAACCTAATAAGCTGCTAAGACTAAAATTAGATGAGCCAAAAATAAGCTCAAGAAACAAAACAATACTAACCTTGAGTTAGTACTGCTAGGCTTAGTAGTTAAGACTGCTTAGCTTATAGAAAGCTCAATAAGATCAAGCAAAACTTAAACAAGCAAAACACAGACCTCAACTAGGCTCTAATAAGCACTTCTAAATCTAAATAATCAATTCTAATTATAATAAGCTAAAGAAAACAAATTAAGCAAGATTTGGTTAAACTGCTAACCAAACAGTCTAAAAGGGCAATTTCAAGCTTAATTTTAAGCTACTATATCAATAAGCTAGCTTTCTAAACCTAAAAACATATTAAATTCAACAACCTAACAACTCAAATAACCAAGAAATTTGAATTTTGAATCACAAAATAGGCTAGAAAAAATAAGAGAAAATGACAGTTTAACTGTTTTTGGATTATTATTTTTTTAAGATTTTGAAAAGACAAAGGATAAATTGCAGACCTAAAATAAGCTAAAAAATAAAAGCTAAAATCCTGAATAAGCTCAATCAGATTGAGCTTATACTACACCTAGCTTGTTCTCAAACTCAGACCTTAAAACAAAGCTTATCTAATCCTAAATTAGCTGATGAAAATTGGACTTTTAAAACTTGAAAAACCTATGACAGATTAAGACTTAGACCAACAGAACAATTGCACACTTATCCAATTCTATACTACTGCATTATTAGACTCAAAACAAACATATAACTGACACCTAATAGCACTTAATCTAATTCTAACTAAATAAGCTTGATTACAAAGCTAAATTACCACAGATTCAAACTATATTAAGCTTAACCCTTAACTCTGATTTTTAAACCTTAAAAACTCTTATAAACTGACTTCAATGCTTAATTTGAGCATTTCAATTTGCTTTAAGGACCAAAAGGCTAACAAGCAGTCTTAACACAAGTTAAAACTGCTTGTGCCAAACACTCCTTAAGGTTTTTGAAATCCATTTTAAGCTTAAAGCAAATGTATAAAAGCTTATGAAAGCTTAAACCAATTAAGATAATAGTATGTGAAGTACTTTTAAGCTACTTTTAACCACAAATAAGCTCTAATAAATAAGCTGGAACATTAACCATATTTTTGGATTTTAAGACAGTTTTAGGCAAAAACATAAACTAATTAAATCTAAACTAATAATCAGACAATTTTAAAACAATAATAAGACTAATAAACAATAATAAGCACTAACAAGCAACAATAGGAATAATATAAGCAGATTATAAGCAAAACAATTAATTAAGCAAAAATGAGCAAAGAGAAGGATGTATCTTGATCTTATCTAAACAGAATCAAATAAGCTTTTACAGGCTTAGATCTACAAGCTCCACTTGTTAAAAACAAGCGCTAGACTATAAGCCCTTCAGAAGTGGCTTATCATCCATTAAGCTGAGATTATATTTAGGTGAGATTGAGGTGAAATAATAAATCAGATTAAGTTTTAAGGGTTTAACTAAATGTACTAGCTAGCTATTAGTTTTACTAAAGGCTTATTAGAGCTTATTAGTATCATACTCACAGAATCATATTAAGCTATATTCATATTAAGTAAAACAAAATTTAAAACACGGGATTAAAAGTAAATTGCACTTTTATTGATATTGAAAAAGTTTACAATGCTTAAAAAGGAAATACAATAAGAAAAATGATACAATAAGCTATTTAACTAGAAAATAAGCTAGAAAATTAAGATGCCCTTGTGTGTGTGAGGAGCTCTTCTTTATATAATGCTCAGATGAAGGTTCTAGGTCCTTGGGATGCTCCTCTCTCTTCAATCTCGACCCTTCAATCTTGATTTATCATTACGCAATCATTGGAACCCTTGGATCTAGTGCCACGTCCCTTTCACTCAATGATTGGCACGGATTGCCAACGTGGACTAACAAAAAACGTCATTGCTTGCGTCATTGGGCTTCTAGAAGGGTAAATAATCATTTAAGCAGGGTAATTGATGCCAGGGTGATTTTTGGGACGAAAGGTAAATAGTGTTTGGAGCATTTTATTGTTTGACTAGGGAGAGGACTTTGGGTGTTGACCCATTTCTTATCAATTTGACCTGGGCTACGTTAAAGGTTTAGGCTTGGTTTATTATTTTGGGCCTGGTTGAAAGGGTTTTATGGGACTAACGGGAGTTAAGGGATTTATAAGGGAGTTAAGTTAAGGACTAATGGTGTAATGCTATAAGGACTAACGGTGTAAATGTCCAGGGATTAACGGTGCAATTGTTTTAGGGTTTCTTTTAGGTTAAAGGATTAATGGGTTTGGTTTTAAGGTAAATTTGCCTTCGGCTTTGATTTTTTCGCGCTCTTTCCATTCCCGTGCTCGGCTTTGTCCGTTTTTGCTTCGATTTTGTCCTTTTTGATAAATATCCGTTACCTGCACATTCACAAACACAAAAACAAACATATATATGCATTTTTCATTATGTTTTTGGTCATTTGGGGTCGTTTTTCATAGTAAATGGTATGTGTAAAATAGCACATACCAAATTCTCCCATACTAAGGTATTGCCGTGTCCTCACGCAATATTATAAATAACACTTTTAGAAAACTAAGACTCTTAATCCCCCTTGATTAATTACCTCAAAAAGTAGCTAAGTATTCATCTTAAGGGATTAAAGAAACATTAGCTCTAAAAAGCCCCGTTTTTCCATTTTCAACATTTTTCCATTTTTTTCATAACTTTTCATACTTCAACACTTCATAACTTTGTGCTTTCATTATTCTTCGATAATACTTAGGATCATGGAACAAGCAAAATAAATTCATCGTCCCCAACTTTCACTTCTCCATACTAAGCTTAAAAAACAAGATCATTGTCAAATACAAGTCATGATACTAACACTACTTATAAATACTAATTGTGTGTTACTTTTCCTCCCTTATTCCTAAGTTTGTATCTCAAGATTTTATTTTTTTCATATACCTGAAGGCTCTTTAAGACTTATTTCGATATTTATTAAATCCGAAAATAAAGCGGGACGGTTAAAGATAAAAATTAGCTTCTATCCCTATCCTTGAAAACCGATGAGGTCCACATCGAGGTGACCGAAATTTGGCTTTTATTAGGCTACTTGACTTAACTTATGTCATATACCCTAAGGCTCTTTAAGACATAAATCAAGTGAATGAACAATTTAATCACTTACGCCATATACCCTTAGGCTCTTTAAGGCATAAGTAATCTCATGATTAACTCTACTTACACCATATACCCTTAGGCTCTTTAAGGTGTAAGTAAAGCAATTATTCATATGATATATATAGTATGCCAAATTCCGAATCCCGATGTGTACCTATTTTATTGGGCATCGTCTTCCAAGTTAGTGGAAAGTTACTAAAAATTAAGTTGAACCGTACAACCTTATTTATTAAACATTATTTATATACAAGTGAAACAAACTAATGGGAGAAAAAGCCACAATTAATACTTATGAGCTCTAAAGAAAACCAACTATTCCACGCTTAATATCATGACTTATACTCGACTCTATCATTTCTCGTTCTTCGCAATTTAAAATCTCTAAGAAAGAGACTTGCGAATGCTTAGCCTAGCGAATTAAGATCGACACTTTAACAAGTCACATAGACTGGCAACAATCTTAATTCTAATAAATCGAGCTCGGCATAATGGATAAGCCTACATAAGACTAGCAACAAACTCGATTTAAATATGTTAAGGAAAAAAGCTAAGGTATAAAACCGGTCGGATCAAAATTTATTTCTCGTTCTCACCTTTATTTGTGTCACAACACTTATTTCATCACTTTATTCCAACATTTATCACTTTTTTATGCATAAATTTTTTTAAATTTTGCTATTTTCACATAAATCACATATTTTTGGTGGAAAAACGGGTTACGTGAGAACAACGGTCGCAGGTATAATCAAATCGATAGATTCCCCCCATACTAAAACTACACATTGTCCTCAATGTGAGATTCCCCCATACTAATTTCAATGCATAATCTTGATATAAAGGGGTCTCTACGCAAATCTAAAGCCGTTTATTAAGTATGCTAATAGATAAACGTTAGTCGATAAGATTTAGGATATCGGATTCCCAATATAAGCATGCTAAGGATTTGAAGAGCGAGTGAACGATGGACAAAACACCGAGCACGAGAGTCTTCAAAATCCGGGCAATCCTGGACAAACATCACAAACCACAAAACACGAAACACGAGAAAGAGGCGAGCCTCATCACAACACACTTATTAGAAAATAGAAAGAAGATAGAAGGATAAGCATGGGTTGCCACCCGCGAAGCGCTTGTTTTTGTTAACCGAGTCACGAGCCTGACTCGACCCCGAATTCATTGGTCCATGAGGAAAGTTTAGAGATCTAGGACCACCATTTTTGGAATGTCCTCTCCAAAGTAGTGTTTAAGTCTATGACCGTTCACCTTAAAGTTAGGACCATCTGTTTGAGATAACTCAATGGTCCCATAAGGAAAAACATGGGCCACGATGAATGGTCCGGTCCAGCGGGATTTTAATTTTCCCGAGAACATCTTCAATCGAGAATTAAAAAGAAGGACACGATCTCTAACGTGAAATTTATGGTTTTTGATCTTAGCATCGTGAATCCTCTTTGTCTTCTCTTTGTAGATCAAAGAGTTCTCGTAGGCCTGATCTCGAAGTTCGTTTAATTCATTAAGTTGAACTTTACGGTGATCACCCGCGGTTTTTAGGTCAAAGTTAGTCCATTTCAAGGCCCGGTAGGCTTTATGCTTAAGCTTGATGGGAAGATGACAAGCTTTTCCGTATACCAACTTATAAGGAGTACAATCGATCAGGGTTTTGAAATCGGTACGAAAAGCCCACAAGGCGTCATCAAGTTTATCGGCCCATCTCGCCTGATGCTCGCATACCGTCCTTTCTAAAATTCTTTTTAAACCTCTATTGGAAACCTCCACCTGGCCACTGGTTTGAGGGTGATAAGAGGTCGAAAGCCTGTGTAACGCCATATTTTTTAAGAACTTTAGAAAATTGGTCGTTACAAAAATGCGTCCCTCGATCACTAATGATGGCCCGTGGGGTTCCAAATCTAGAAAATAATTGTTTTAAAAACTTAACCACTACTCGGGCGTCGTTGGTGGGGAGCGCTTTCGCTTCAACCCATTTCGAAACATAGTCGACAGCCACGAGAATATATCGGTTCCCTCTTGAAGACGGGAACGGCCCCATGAAATCGATGCCCCAAAGGTCGAAAATCTCACAAACCTGAATAGGATTTTAGGGCATTTCGTCCTGTTGTGAGATCTTTCCCTGATACTGACACGAGTTACAATGCGTGACAAGGTCCTGGGCATCGCGATAAATGGTGGGCCAGAAAAAACCAGAGTCAAAAACTTTTTTCGCGGTGTAGTTCGGGCCATGGTGTCCCCCGGTGGGTCCATTATGGCAAGCTTGGAGAATGTCCATAGCTTCCTGCCCGTCCACACACCGTCGAATAATCTGATCAGCACAAATCCGAAAGAGATAGGGGTCATCCCAGAAATAGTGTCGAATATCCTTAAAGAATTTCTTTTTCTGCTGGGATGACATCCCTTTAACAAGCACATTCCCCACTAAGTAGTTTGCTATGTCGGCAAACCACGAGGGTTTATTGTCGGGATTAAGAGATATCATACTAAGTGATTCGTGAGGAAAATTGTCATTTATTTCCATTCCAACACGATCTCCTTGATACGGGTTTTCTAATCTACTTAAATGATCGGCCGAGATATTCTCTGCTCCTTTTTTATCACGAATTTCAATAGTAAATTCCTAGAGCAGGAGAATCCACCGGAGCAATCTCGGCTTAGCATCTTGCTTATTAAAAAGGTATTTTAATGTCGAGTGATCCATATATACTATGGTCTTGGATAAGACTAAGTAAGACCAAAACTTCTATAATGCATACACCACAGCTAAAAGCTCTTTTTCGGTAACGGTGTAATTAGTTTGAGCATCCAAGAGGGTCTTACTAGCATAGTGTATAGGCGTAAAATATTTGTCTTTCCTTTGTCCTAAAACTGCTCCAACAACATAATCAATAGCGTTACACATAAGCTCAAACGGCAAGTCCCAGTCTGGGGACACAAGGATAGGAGCTTCGGTTAACCTCTTTTTAAGAATCTTAAAAGAAGAAAGACACTCATCCGAAAAGACAAAAAAAGTGTCCTTTTGCAATCACATCTACTTTAGCTCTATCAACTTCAAGTCCACTTTTAGAGATTTTATGGCCGAAGACAATGCCTTCTTTGACCATGAAGTGGCATTTTTCCCAATTTAGAACTAGGTTGGTGCCTTTGCACCGTTGTAGCATAATATCTAAATGGGAGAGGCACAATGAGAATGAATCCCCGAAGACCAAAAAGTCATCCATGAAAACTTCCATAGTTTTTTCAATCATATCGTGGAAAATCGCCATCATACACCTTTAGAATGTCCCATGAGCATTGCAAAGGCCAAAAGGCATTCGTCGATAAGCAAATGTTCCATAAGGACAGGTGAAAGTGGTCTTTTCCCGATCTTGGGGATCAATTAAGATTTGAAAATAGCTAGAAAATCCATCTAAGAAATAATAGAATTCGTTTCCTTCTAGTCCCTCTAACATCTGATCCATAAAAGGGAGAGGAAAGTGGTCTTTACGGGTGGCGTCATTCAACTTTTGGTAGTCAATACAAACGCGCCAACCCGTGACCAATCGTGTAGGAATAAGTTCATTGTTTTCATTGGTAATAACCGTCATACCCCCTTTTTGGGTATGACGTGAATCGGGCTCACCCAAGGACTGTCAGAGATCGGATAAATCAATCTGACATCGAGAAGTTTAATGACTTTAGCTTTGATTACTTCATGGATTTTAGGATTAACCTGTCTTTGGTGCTGAACAACTGGTTTAAAATCATCTTCCATTAATATCTTATGAGTGCAAAAATTCAGATTAATGCCTCGAATATCAGATATTTTCCAAGCTATCGCCCGTTTGTGTGATTTTAAAACCTTTAGAAGCTGCTCTTTTTCCTCCCTCTTTAAGTCTTTAGCGATTACGACGGGTAACTTAGAAGTTCCCTCCAAAAATATGTACTCGAGGTGGGAAGGCAATTCCTTGAGCTCAAGATCCGGAGTATCATCGATAGAAGATTTAATCTTTTCGGCCTCATTAATTAAACATACGGGGTGAGGAATAGGATGGAGATCGGGTGTAGGATCGTTATTAAGTAATCTTTCTAGAAAAAAGAATATCTCCCTCCGAGTCGTAGGTGCCATCATCAATACCCGGTGGTATCGAATCATCGAGAGAAAGAATTGCGTCGGTCTCCTCCAAAAGAAAATCACTATCCCCGAAGGGAGTAAGAGAAGGGGAGAGAGACTCGACCATAGGGTCCGAAGAAAGAGTGGGACTGCCACTCGTCGGATTAATTGACTTTTGGAAATTAAGCACCTCATGAACATGATCCTCGCATGTAGTATCGAGAATGTCAACCTTATGGATTGAATTATCACTATGCTTTTGAGGATGTTTTGAGGCACTTTCAACGTTAAAGACCAATTCCTCATCACCGACTCGTAGAGTTAACTTTTCGCCGTGAACATCAACTAAATCATGGGCCATCCTTAGAAAATGTCTCCCTAATATAAGAGGAACCCGAGGATCAACCTCGTAATCAACCACCACAAACTCGGCTGGGAATGTAAACTTGCCTACTTGAACGAAAACATCCTCGTCTATACCGGCTGGAATAGCAACAGTCCGGGTAGCTAATTCGAGGGTCATTCGAGTAGTAGAAAGTTTCAGAAGGGATAGTCCATACGGTAAGTGGCATCAAGTTAATGCTAGCTCCTAGATCGGCTAGGGCCATGCATGACTCGAGCTCGTGGATTTCACATGGAATGAGAAACCTCCCAGTGTCTCTGAGTTTTTCGGGTAACTTTTTGAGGATCACAACTGAGCAGTTCTCATTCACGGGTGTATTTTCTATTTCAAGAAGTTTCTCCTTATTCGTAAGGAGATCCTTAACCATTTTTGCAAATTTAGGCATGTGAGCAAGAGCCTCGGAAAAGCTGATATTGAAGTGGATTTTCTTAAACATTTGTAAGAAACTATGAATTTGGATATCATATTTTCCTTGCAACTTTTCCTTATTTAACCTTGATGGATATGTAATCAGAGGTTGATGCGGATTAGGCTCGGGAATCTTAGGAGCAGAAGAAGTAGAAGTGGGAGACGGCTGGACAACTAGAGGTGGGACATTATTGGTACTCCCGGTGAGAACCTGATCCGTTATCATCTCCGATTCTTGGTCCACCTCCTTAGAAGGAGAAAGAGGAGGAGGAGGAACCAAGGGTCCAGCTAAAGTAGCACCACTCTGAGTGGTGATAGCTTTAAGATCTTCTCGTGGGCGGGAAACGGTGTTGCTTGGCAACGAACCCAAAACCGAAGAAGAAGCGATATTCATTTTCATGAATTGACCAAACATGCTCTTAAGCTCAATGTTTGAATTTGTCA
>BQNB010018704.1:0-67901 GCA_026074375.1 Tanacetum coccineum | reverse complement strand
AATCATAGTAGCAGCTTACTAAGCAACTTTGACTTATCCTTGGTCAAATTTGAGAAGCACATGGCTTCCTTTTGGCCTACTTCAGCCGCGGCATACCCCAACCCCAAACACCTCATCAAAGCTACTTCATAGACCTCCACCATTGATTTCCTAGCTTCTACACATCATAACCTAGACCCTCTATGTGTCAAGACCAGATCCTAAGGCTTGCTTACTCATCTAAGCTTGAAACAAGTATAAATAGAAGCCATCCTTGTTCATTCTTCTTCATCCCCCACTTCCTCCTCTATAACCCTTCATAGTAGCAACTCCTTGCTCAATATGAATTCTAATAGATCTTAAGAAGTCTCAAGTACAGAAAGGAAGCAAAAGAAACCAAGAAACGAAGCCCGAGAGTCGTTACTCTAGCCGTACGAAGCCGAAAGTCCCGATTCTGACCCGTTTCCAAGCTATAAGCTCAAACCAGGTTCTATAAGCTTATATTCTGCTCATGTAACGTCATAATGTTCATATGTTCTTGCTAAAATCATAACATAAAGCTTTAAACTCAAAAACCTAAGTGTTATGCCTTTTTGATCCAAAACCGTACACCCGAAACCCTAATTTCATGTTTTTACTTAAACTATGGGTTAAACTTGTAAACTTTTGTTATAATCAATCCTAATAAGCTATTATAATGTTAAAATAAGTGCTTTGATAAGTCATAAGAGAATTTGACCTTAAAACCCGCGCGTTTTCATTTTGAAACCCTAATTTGACCCGTTTTACCTTTTAACTTAACGAATCGTTAAATTAAACTTATGTTGTGTTAAATCTTCATATTTTAGTTTATTATAACTTATAAATGACTATTGAAATGTTAAATTAAGCTTGCATGGCAATTTGGACATGTTTTGTAATTATAATCCATGCAAGGGGTATATATCGTAAATTTCAGAAACTTATAACTAAAAGGACTAAAAGTGTCATTTTATCAAAGTTATAACTATAGGGGTCTATTATGTCACTTTTTAAAGTATAAGGTTTACTTGGTATATCAATAAAAGTTGAAGGACCAAAGTCGTAAAAATGCAAACCCTAGGGGTCTACTTGTAGTTTTCCAAACCCTAGGGTCTAAAATGTAACATTTTGAAAAAGTGTAAAATCATATTCCCAAACATTACCGACCTAACTTTAATTAACGCCCTCGTCTTAACATTTCCAAAAATAGAATAAAATGCTTAAAATTGCTTATGTTCTAGATCCTTATATCATTTAACATAGATGTGCTTTTCCAAAAAACATAGTCCCGAACCATATCATTCCACAATACTAGGGGAGCTTATATTAAGAAGTTTTCATCTTGGATTACGCCTGTCTGAGTTGTTGGGTTTTACGATTTAAAATGCCCAAACTGTCCCACAAACGATTACTAAATGACTTTCTAAACTATGATGGCCCAACGTGTTATGATAATTTTTATATCAAAAGCCAACATCGATATCCAAAAACTTATGATTATAATCAAACTAAGACTTACCATATATTAACCCAGGTTGTCTTTGATTGCCGTGTTGAAGCCGTTACTATCATTCCATATACATTAGCTATCAATTTCCCTATAACTGTTCAGGTGAGTTCATAGCCTCGCATTTCAATCTTTTTATAAACCCGCGAGGGAGATACATGCTATAAACATGAATGCAATTATTTCTACATGTTATTTCAATTTACTATTGCCTAAGTAACTGCTTTGCCTTTAAGTCCCCATAATCATGAACCGTTAATTACTCTCCGTAGTAAGCGCGAATGATGTGAATAGATCTATTTGGGCTGGACTCCCCGTTGGTGTACCCAGTTACGTGTAACCAATTGCACATCATTAGAAATCACACGGGTATTTTGGCAAAGGTGCCCGCAGGGGCAATATTATCATTATAACCTAAGGCATCAGATTCATGAGCCTAATGGCCTATAATAAATTATATATCAATACTGGGATGTATATCAACGTAACGCCAAATATCCGCATTTGCATTCAAATTAATTACTTAAACTAAGATTTCACTCAACCTTTGTGTTGACTTTTTAGCATGTTTTATCTCAGGTAACTAATGGCACGGAGTGACGAGGACATGAAGATGGAAAAACTGTTATCATTCAAATGTTGTATTTTAGATTCTGGAAACCTCTCTTTTGTAAAAACTCTGAAGAAATAATGAATGATAACTTATTTTCATAAACGACTCTTTTTGATTCGTTTTCTATGATTATTTACTTTGTACCCTTGAAGTAATAACCCTAAGTAGCTTCCGCGCTAATGTAAAAAAACGGGGGTGTTTTACAGATTTTTGGTATCAAAGCCTACATATAGAGAACAAAGTTAACAACCTTACACTATAACTACTTTTCTTTTTCCATCCAAGAAAGTCCCTCCCGTGCCGCTATATCTCCCGGAATGGTATGTAAAGTTACATAACTATTATATTACTAAATAAATAACTTATGTATTTAACTGCTGGGTTGTTAAGCATAACAATATGTTCTTCCCCAGACAATCCTACTACTATTTTGAAGATGTCTTTTTCTTCAAATTTCCAAAACTAATTCCATCCGGCTTCTCCGGATTATGTCCCGACCTCTCCAAGGAAAACTTACTCCAGTGCTTCCAATTCAGTTGGAATTGTCCCGCTAACTCTTCAACCGACCCCCCTTGTTTCTCGTTATTCCCAGAATGATCCTTACACGAAAGCCTTACAAGCTTTATACTGAAAGTCACCAATCCCGTCTCCAATTATCATACCACCTAAAACTCAAGAATTCTTTCTCCCAGAAGGACTTCTTTCACCAATGCAGTTATCTCCATCTACCCCATCCCAACCTCAAGCTCTTGAGATTGGTGAAACTTCCTGGAAATCAGCTATCAAACGTCATGAAGAGCAAATTCAAGGTATCCAAGGTTATCTAGAAGAAATCCCTCCTGAACACGTTTTGAACAGATTGAAAACGGCATCGAAGGTCTCGGTAAAGGAACAATAATCATCCAACTTATTTTGAACGCCTTAACAGCAGAACTCCAGCAAGCCATACTCAGATCGACTAAACTCCGGAGAAAGCAAATTAGGAACCAACCACAAGATACCACTTAGCTCGCTACAGAAACGAAGAATTGCAGAAGTCATAAATGATATTGAAACACGACACCATGAAGATATATGAAAAACTCATGAACACTATCATCGAACCCAGAACCGGCTAATCCGTGATCATCCTATTTCTAGTTTCCTAGTTTAATTTATATCCATTTAGCTTTAACCAGCCACGGATGTGGTGTGTATAAATAAAAACACTTGTCGAATCTTGACTATGTACAGTAAAAAGGCAAGTTGTTCTAATATAAAGGCAATCCGTTATCTACCTTGTTGCTTTTCCTGCTTTATTACATCTCATCATTCATCCATCGTACATTCATCATCATACCATAAACCTTTAGATATCACCATTGTTAAAAATGCTTAAATAAAGCATTATTCTTTAAGCATTTCAAGAATAAGCATTTCTCTTTAATCATTTTAAAGAAGAACAAGCATTATACTTGTGATATCATTCTTATTACGTGTTATCTTTTGTTGATAGAATGCCTCCAAAAAGAGCATCAACAACGGAAGCACCAGCTATGACTCAAGATGCCATTAGAAAGTTAGTAGCTGATAGTGTCACCTCGGCTCTAGAAGCTCAAGCTGCGACAATGGCAAGTGCTAGTAATCCCAACAGGAACACCGTCCTGACTGAACTCCTGGAGCATGTGAAAACTTGAAACCACAAGAGAATCTATTAGCTGTCAACTTTCCACATTATGGTTGACGGATGGAGCAATAGTCGTATTTTGCTGGTTTGAACGAACCGAATCAATATTCTCTCGTAGCAGATGTGCGAAGAAAACAAAGTAACTTTTGGTACTGGTTTTAATTTAACTGACTAAGCCTGTCTTGGTAGGAATGCATATGCCCAGCCTATGGGAATAGAGCAAGCCAATCAAATTACCTGGAGTAAGTTAAAAAGGCTGTCTGACAACAAATTAAGTCCGCGACTGAGATCAGAAGATGGAAGAAGATCTATTATTACAATCTGACTGTAAAGGGAAATTGAATCTTAAACCTTATGTTAGAAGATTCCAAGAATTAACGTTCTATGCCCAAACATGGTGCCAAACAACGAGAAACTCTTGGAAGCTTTTCTCGGTAGGTCCTACTCGAAGCATTGAAGGAAATTTTACTGTCTCTAAAAACCTCAAACTTTAGAGGAAGCCATCAACATAGCCAAGGAGGTCTATAATGGATCAAGTAACTGAAGCATGCTCCAATGCAAGTATCGGCAGTGACAACAAAATAAAGTTTGATGACAAAAAGAACTTTTCAACAACAGCTCCCGTAACCACAACAACTAACCGGGCAACACCAACAATCGCTACAACAATCGTCAACAACAAAACCGAAGGCAAGAAACTGGTAGAGCCTATGTTGTTACCCCATCAGAAAATGGTAGGTATGCCGGAGATCTCCCTTTGTGCAAGAGATGCAATTTCCATCACAACGACCTTGTTACAGCTAATGAAATATTTGCAACAAGGTGGTGCCATTTAGAGTAAGAACTGCCGAAACAAGAAGCCGCCACTTGGAAGTAATCAACTACCAGTGACAGTTATATGTCATGCCTGTGGTGAGAAAGGACACTACACAAATCAGTGCCGCAAGACCAACATTAATGCCCAAGGAAGAGCCTACATGCTGAGAGATAAGAATGCCCAACAAGATCCAAACGTCGTTACGGGTATGTTTCTCCTAAATCAGCATTTAGTCAGGGTATTATTTGATTCCGGAGCTGATAGAAGTTTTATATCCTTATCGCTTGCCTCTATGCTAAATATTCCGTCTATTACAATAGATACCCTTTATAATATCGAAATGGCTGACGGAAACTTAGTAAGCACAAACACTATTATTAAAGGCTGCACTCTAACTTTGCTGAATCAACCTTTTGAAATCGATCTCATGCCAATTAAGCTTGGTAGTTTCGACGTTGTCATCGGTATGGACTGGTTATCCAAATATCATGCCAAAATTCTCTGTGATGAGAAAGTTGTTCACATTCCTATCGACGGTGAAACTCTAATCATTCGAGGTGATCGAAGTAAAACTCGACTAAATCTCATATCTTGTATAAAAACTGAAAAGTATATATCCCGAGGTTGTCAAGTTTTTATGATCCAAGTTATGGAGAAGAAAGCAGACGAGAAGAGACTCGAAGACATTCCCGTAGATTAAAGATTCCCAATGTCTTTCCTTGACGATTACCTGGTAATCCTCCGTGTCGCCAAGTAGAATTCCAAATTGACTTAATCCCCGTAGACAAGCACCTATTAGCACGAACACCTTATAGATTAGCTCCTCCAGAAATGCATGATGTTATCTAATCAACTCAAGAACTACCGAACAGAGGTTCATTCTTCCAATTACAGTCGCCTTGGGGAGCTCTGTCTTATTTGTTAAAAAAGAAGAGACGGATCTTTTATAGAAAGTGAGTCGCTACCTAGAGTTGAATAAACTTACTATATAGAATCGTTACCGCATTGCCCAGGATCGATGACTTATTCGATCAACATCAAGGTTCAAGGCGTTTACCTCAAAAATCGATTTAAAGGTCAAGGTTATCATCAACTGAGTAGTAAGGGAAGCATATATTCCTAAGACTGCTTTCAGAACAAATACTTGACACTATGAATTTCAAAGTCATTCCATTTGGTTTAACAAATGCCACCTTCTGTATTCATGATCCATGAATGCGTGTTGTAAACCCTTATCTGATAAGTTTGAAATTGCATTCATCGATGATATCTTATCTATTCTTCTCGCAACGAAGAAGAACATGCAAATCATCCCCCCCCCCCCCCCCCCCCTTTTTTTTCAGGGTTATCTTAGAATAACTTCGAAAAGATAAATTGTATGCCAAGTTCTCTAAAGTGATTTTCTGATTACATAACGTGCAATTTCTGCTCACCTCTCGATAGTCAGGGACTTCATGTTGACCTGCCAAATCGAAGCTGTTAAGACATTGTACATCTCCCACTACACCCACAGAAGTACGTCAATTCTTAGGACTCGCCGGCTATTATCGAAGATTATCAAAGGTTTTCAAATATTTCAAAGCCCTTTGAACTAAAATACCCATAAGAACAATAGTTTACTATCTGGTGCGGAATAACAAGAATCAACTTTTCAACTCCTTAAACAAAAACTCTGTGAAGCACCAATCTTAGCATTACCAGAAGGAAACGATAATTTTGTCGTTTACTGTGATGCATCTCTTTAAGGTTAGGAGCTGTACTAATGCAAAGAGAAAAAGTCATTGCTTAATGGCATCTAATCTCGACAACTCAACCTCATGAAGAAAACAATACCCTCATGATCTCGAATTAGGAGCATTATATTATTCGCTCTAAGATCTGGAAGACACTATCTATACGTAACAAAGTGTACAGTTTTCACTGATCACAAAGCCTCAACATAATTCATTTCTTCGTCAAAAAAGAAATTGAATATGAGGCAACGCCGATGGTTAGAAACTACTCGCGAAATTATGATTGTGAATTTTTTAGTCCTACCGGAAAGGCAAAGTTGTAGCAGATGCCTTAAGTCGAAAGAAACGAATCAAACCCCTTCGAGTTCGAGCATTAATCTTAACCGTTCATCCAAAACTACCATCTCAAATCCTCAAAGCCCAAAATGAAGCCCTCAAAGAAGAAAATGTCAAAAACGAGAACCTACGAGGAATGGACAAATCATTTGAAATTCGTCCTGACGGAAACTCCGTTGTATCAAAACCGACGCTGGTTACCACTTTTTGCGGTTTAGAGAGACTAATCATGCTTGAGTCTCATAAAACAAATATTCTATCACCCAGGTTCTAATAAGTGTACCAGATAAAAGAAACTCTATTGGTGGCCTAAACTGAAGGCAATCATCGACAGAATATTAGCAAGTGTTTGACATGTTCCTAGAGTTAAAAGCAGAATGTCAAAAGCCATCCGGCTTACTGGTACAACCGAAAATTCCTATGTGGAAATGGGAAAGAATAACAATGGATTTCGTCACTAAGCTACCCAAAACCTCAACTAGACATGATGCCATCTGGGTCATTGTCGATCGTCTTACCAAATCATCTCATTTCATACCCATTCGAGCGACTGATAGTATGGAAACTCTTTGACGAAATATACATCAAAGAAATAGTCCCTCAGTCGACATGGCGTGCCATTTTCTAATCCATCTCATATCGTTGACAGTCATTTCACATCTAGATTCTGGCAGTCATACAAAATGCTTTGGTACTCAACTAACATAGATACAAGCATTATCAACCTGAAACCCCGATGGGACAAAGTGAAATGAACCATCCAAACACTCGAAGACATGCAACGAGCTTGTTCATAGATTCGAAAAGGATGGATAAACATTTACCATGGTAGAATTTCATACAACAACATGTTATCATGCCAGTAATCAAGGCAGTCCATCATTCGAAGCACTTATGGGAGACAGTTGCTAATCACACTGTATGCTGGGCAGAGTTGGAGATTCTCAACTTTACCAGACCAGAAATAAGTCAAGAAACCACAAAAAAGATGTACATAATTCGTCACCGCTTTGCAAGCTGCAAAGATAGAAGACAAAGAAGTTACGCCAATGTAAGGCGAAAGCCTTTAGAATTTCAAGTTGGCGATCGTGTTATGTTGAAAGTATCACCCCGCAAGGGTATCTTTCGATTCGGAAAACGAGGAAAGCTTAATCCAGATACATTGGACCATTCAAAATCCTTGAACGAATTGGCCCAGTAGCGTACAAACTAGAGCTTCCTGAAGAGCTTAGTAGTATCCACAATACTTTCCATGTTTTAAATCTCAAGAAGTGTTTATCCGACAAATCTCTAGTTATTCCCACTAAAAGAACTTCCACTCGACAAAAACTCAACTTTATAGAAGAACCAGTGGAAGTTATGGACCGTGAAATCAAACAACTCAAGCGAAGTCGTATTCCTATAATCAAAGTACGATGGAACTCTAAAAGAGGACCAGAGTTTACATGGGAACGCGAAGATGAAATTCGTGCCAAATATCCTCATCTATTTTTTCATCTCACTTCAAGTTTAATTAAACTACAGATTTCTGTAAAGGGTGGAGACTATAACAACCCACAATTTTTCATAAATGTAAATATCCATCTATTAAGTTAGATGATGTAACAATCAATCAGTTATAAATGAACAACACCTTTTTCAGGGAAATTTTTCGCTTTATTACATTACATTACTTTGCCAATATCTCAATATGCAATATAACCTGCATAACTCAAGTTAACGGACTCGACAACCTACATAATGGAAATCCTATCTTCATATATGTCAAGCAAACATCATAACATATCAAGTCGATATCATAATATCATTATTACAAGGTACAATATTCCTAAAAGAAACCTTTGCAACATCATTACAAACAGTGCTTTAAACCATATCGAAAAAGGCCCTACATCCCTAACCTCATGAAAAGTGTTAACCCTAAAGTGAATGCACAAGCTACTAAAGTATAAGTATACGGTAATATGATATCTCATTTAACATATAAAATCTCTTCAAGTCAAAGTACAAATCTCTAAAAGCTCAATGTACAAGTCATTAAGCATGATCTCTAAAATAGCCGTTTTACCTCCGTTTTCATTCTAATTTCTTCACCACCACTTAAGCAAGCTAATATACTCATTTTACAATGTATAAACCCTAAATATTCTATTCATAAGCTTTCATACATCTTTTTACACTCAAAACCCTAATTCAAAACCCTAAACCCTAAAACCGAGCTAGTTTCTAAAACATGACCTGTTTCTTGGCTTTTATCCATTGTAAACCCAAACCAACACTCAAATAAGTTGTAAGAACTTATTTTATAATCATATCAATCCTATTCAATCATTATTTCATCATTACTTCATCATTTTACTTCACTTGTACGTAAAACATATCCTAGAAACCCTAAATGTACCTAATTGGTTCATTTAACACCCTTTACATGTTTTTTAAAACTAATGTAAGATGGCCCGGAAATTAACAAAGGGGGGGGCGGGGGGGGGGGGGGGGGCGGGAAGGGGGTCGCGATTATAAACTCATAAAATGAGTTTTAAAAATTTTTATTATCATTACTTGGCATGTACAAAGCAGAAATCAAAGCCTAGAAAACTTAAGAATCCAGAAAACCCCCTAATTAATGTTTCTAATATGACTATGACCTGTTCTCAGATTTCAAACCATTAAACTTAAACCAACGACCAAAACTTCATTCATAATACTTTATATAAGCCCCTAGATTTATATTCCATCATTCTAATCAAGTTGTAGTCAAAATATAAGCCAAGAAAGTTAAGAAAACCCTAAACAAAGACCTAGTTGAACCCGTAACTCCCATTACCTTCAATTCTAATCCTTTTAAACCCAAACAAATTACTATCCTTTGCTATTACTTTAAATCCCAGACCTTAACAAACCTAATTAACATCCTTAATCATTTATAACCAATGTAACCTTGTTTAAAACCTTTGAAGAAACCCTGACGAACCAAAATAGTACCCAGGTTTACTTCTATGACCATTTTGACCCATCTAAATTGCTACCAAGTCCAAATAACCAAATGTGAACCTCTTACTAGAATCAAATATCACTTACTAAGGATCTTTGACATTATCCATGGTCAAATATGAAAAGCCCATGGCCTTGTTCTTCCTATTTCAGACGCCGAGCATACCCTAACCACCAAACACCTCATCAAAGCTACTTCATCAGACCTTCCACCCATTGATTTCCTAGCTTCTACACATCAAACCTAACCCTCTATGTGTCAAGACCAGATCATAACCCTTGCTTACCTCCTAGCAACTTCAAATGGTATAAAATAGGGGCATAGTGTGATCATTTTCTTTCATTCCCCCACTTCCACCTCTATAAAACCCTTTCATAGAAGCCAATCCTTTTCTCGTAATCAAACCTAGAGTGATTCTTAAGAATCTCCAAGTACAGGAAAGGATGCAAAAAAAACCCAAGAAAACGAAGCCCGAGAGTCGTTACTCTAGCCGTATGAAGCCGAAAGTCCCGATTCTGACCCGTTTCCAAGCTATAAGCTCAAACCAGGTTCTCTAAGCTTATATTCTGCTCATGTAACATCATAATGTTCATATGTTCTTGCTAAAAATCAGAATAATATGCTTTGAACTCAAAAAACCTAGTGTTATGGCTTTTTTGATCCAAAACCGAACACCGCCGAAACCCTATATTACATGTTTTTTCTTAAACTAAAGGTTGAAACTTGTAACTTATGTTATAACCTAATCCTAATAGGCTGAATTATAGATATTAAAATAAGTATTTTGATAAGTTATAAGAGAATTTGACCTTAAAACCCGCGCATTTTCATTTTGAAACCCTAATTTGACCCGTTTTACCTTTTAACTTAACAAATCGTTAAATTAAACTTATGTATGTTAAATCTCCATATTTTAGTTTATTATACATTAAATGAGAAACTTTGAAATGTAAATTATCTTGCATGGCTATTTGGACATGTTTTTTGTTATTATAATCCATGCAATGGTTATATAACGTAAATTTCAAAAACAATAACTAAAAGGAAAAAATGTGTCATTTAATCAAAGTTAAAAACTATAGGGTCTAATTATGTCGCTTTTTTAAAGTACAAGGTTTACTTGGATATTCAATAAAAGTTGCGGGACCAAGTCATAAAAATGCAAACCCCGAGGGGTCCTACTTGCCAGTTATTCCAAACCCTATGGTCTATAATGTAACATTTTGAAAAGGTGTAAAAACATATTCAAACATTACCATACCAACTTAATAACTCTCCTGTCGTGCTTAACAATTCCAAATATAGAATAAAAATGCTCTAAACCTGCTTATTGTTTCTAATCCTTATATCAATTCAACTCGATGTGCTTCAAAAAATCATGTCCCGATCCATGATCATACCACAATACTATGAGGAGCTACATATTAAGAAGTTTCATCTTGGTATTACGTTCTGTCTGAGTTGTTGGGTTTACGATTTAAAGTGCCCTAGCTCCACAAACGTTTACTAAATGACTTCTAAACTATGATGGCCCGAACGGTGTTATGATAATTTTTATATCAAAACCAACATCGATATCCAAAACTTATATATATAATCAAACTAAGACTTGCCAAATATTAACCCAGGTTCTTTGTGATTGCCTGTTTTGAAGCCGTTACTATCATCCCATACATTGAGCTATCAATTTCCCCTAATAACTAGTCAGGTGAGTTCATGAGCCTCACATTTTAATCTTTTAAAAACCCTCGAGGGAGATACAATGCTATAAACATAAAAAATGCATTATTTCTACATGCTATTTCAATTACTATTGCTAAGTACTGATTTGCCTTTAGTCCCCGAAAATCATAGAACCGTTAATTACTCTCGTAGTAAGCGCGAATGATGTGAATAGATCTATTTGGGCTGGACACCCGTTGGTGTACCCAGTTAACGTGTAACCAATCGCACATCATTAGAAATCACGCGGTATTTTGCGCAAGGTCCCGCAAATAAGGGGCAATAATACCATTATAATCTAAGGCATCGGATTCATGAACTAATGGCAATAATAAATTATATTTTCAATACTGGGTGTATATCAACGTAACCCAAATATCGCATTTGCATTCAAATATAATATTAACTTAAAACCAGGATTTCACTCAAACCCTTTGTGTTGACTTTTTTAGCATTTATTTATCACAGGTAACTAATGGCACGGATTGACAGGACACGAAGATAGGAAAAACTGTTATCATTCAAAATGTTGTATTTTAGATCTGGAACTAACTTTTGTAAAAACTCTAAAAAATAAGGAATGATAACTTATTTTCATAAAAGACTCTTTTGATTCGTTTTCTATGGATTATAGACTATTGTACCCTTGAAGTAAATACCCCAGATTAGCTTCCGCTGTATATAAAAAATGATGGGGGTGTTACATAAAAACTATCAGATAGTGAAATGAACTGAGTTTAAAAAATAGTGGGAATGAATCAGTATATTGTTGAGATAAAAGGAACAAGAGAGAATTTAGTGTGTTATGAACTCCATGACAAAAGGAGTAGCTGAAAGAAAGAATTGAACACTAAATAGCGGCATCTGTGACTATGCTAGCAGATTTCATAATTACCTACTACATTTGATGGGCATTAGGCGCATTTAAATACAGCTTGTTTAAGTTCAGACCGAGCGAGCGTGAAATTAATAACAAAGCCACATAGCCAAGACACCTTAGGAACTTTTAGTTGGTAGATCACCAAATCTAGACTTCATAAGACATTTTGGGTGTCATGTTACTATCTTGAATACCTTAGATCATCTAGGTAATTTTGAAGGGAAGGCTGATGAAGGGTTCTTGTTGATACTCATAAATATCAAGGCATTAAGGTATTTAACAATTATAATCAGGAAAGTTAAAGAGAACCTACATATTAAATTTCTAGAAAATAAATCTAATGTGTAAGATGTCCAGAATGGTCTTGATATTGATTCACTGACTAAAATCTATGAATAAATGGCCAGATACTGAGCGAGAAATCAAAACTAAATGATTATGCAGGTAATAGAGACTAAAATTAATGCAGGCACGCAGAACAGGAGAAAGCATCCGGATCATAATACATACTGCCTACCTATTCATCCTACTGATTCACCCACTCTCTTCAAGTAATTAGAACTCAGAAGATAAGGATGCTGATGATGAACCAGGCAAAGGAGATAAAGGTCTTGATCAAGAAAGGACTGATAGCAGTACTCAAGATATTAATACTGCTGGGCCAAGTATTAATACTAGGCTAGTACAAATATTAATACTGGTAGTCTAAATATTAATATTGTTAGTTCTAATGATCCAAGTATGCCATCTTTCGAAGAAACTGGCATATTTGTGAGCAATATAAAGATGAAGAATGTCGTGCAAGGTGACCTCAACAATTTGGAGACAACCATGAATGTCAGTCCTATTCCGACAACCAGAATTCACAAAGATCATCTTAAAGACCAGATAATTGGAGACCTAAACTTATCAACTTAAACAAGGAGAATGATCAATTTTTCCGAAGAAAATGCTATGGTCAGCTACATTAGCAAGAAGAGAAGAACAAATCATAAAGATTATTAGAACTGCTTATTTGCCTGTTTTCTCTCTCAAAATGAACCCAAAAAGGTGATTCAAGCTTGATAGAAGCAATGCAAGAGGAGCTTCTGCAATTTAAACTTCAAAAGGTTTAGACTCTGGTGGATCTTCCTAAAGGCAAGAGGGCTATTGGAACTAAGTGGGTGTATAGAAAAGAGAAAGATGAGAGAGGAATTGTAGTTAGAAACAAAGCAAGACTGGTATCACAAGGTTATACCCAAGAAGAAGGAATTGATTATGATGAGGTTTTTGCTCCTGTTGCTAGGATATAAGCAATCAGGTTATTTTTGGCCTATGCATCATTTATGGGGTTTATTGTATACCAGATGGATGTAAAGAGTGCCTTTTTATATGGTACTATTGAAGAGGAGGTTTATGTGTTCCAACCTCCTGGTTTTGAAGATCCACAGTTCCCTGACAAAGTTTATAAGGTAGAAAAAGCTCTATATGGTCTACGTCAAGCTTTTAGGGCCTGGTATGAGACCTTGTCTACCTACTTATTGGAAAATGGATTTAGAAGAGGTACTATAGATAAGACTTTGTTCATCAAGAAGGACAGAGGTGATATCCTGTTAGTGCAGGTGTATGTTGATGATATCATCTTTGGGTCTACAAACAAGTTTTTATGTGATGAGTTTGAGCAAATAATGCACAAAAGATTTTAGATGAGTTCTATGGGGGTGCTCACTTTCTTTTTAGGATTGCAAGTACAACAGAAGGGGGATGGAATCTTTATTAGCCAAGACAAATATGTAGCTGATATATTGAAGAAGTTTGATTTTGTCACTGTAAAGGCAACAAGCACTCTAATAGAGACTAATAAGGCATTGATAAAGGATGAAGAGGCTAAAGATGTGGATGTTCGTTTATATAGATCAATGATTGGATCATTGATGTACCTAACAGCTTCTAGGCCTGACATAATGTTTGTTGTTTGTGCTTGTGCAAGGTTTCAAGTTACTCCTAAAATCTCACATCTTCATGCAGTAAAGAGGATCTTTAGATACTTAAAAGGTTAACCTAAATTGGGTCTTTGGTGTCCTAGAGATTTACCATTTGACTTAGAAGCCTTTTATGATAGTAATTATGATGGAGCTAGCCTTGACAGGAAATCCACAATAGGAGGTTGTCAATTTCTTGGCAAAAGATTGATTTCATGGCAATGTAAAAAGCAGATCTATATTCCACTCCTACTACTGAAGCAAAGTATGGATGTTGCCTTAGCTAATTGCTATGGACATGTCGTTATGGATCCAAAATCAAATGCGTGATTATCGGTTTAACTCATGAACAACCTAGATTTTACATTGATAAAGAAAAGCACCATTTGTATTGTGAAGAATCTAGTGTTTCACTCTAAAACCAAGCACATAGAGATTATGCATCATTTCATCAGAGACTCTCATGAGAAGAAGTTGATTCAGGTGATCAAGATACACATAGATCATAATATGATCAAGGCAATATTATGGTCTGTGTGAATCTTTATCACTTGAATCAACTTCTTCTTATAAGAAGGTCCTGATAAATTATGCCTTAATCTGTATGGTTTGGTTTTTAGAGTGAATACACTAGATTTTGTCACAATACAGATTGTACTTTCATTAGCAATGTAAATTTTGGTATTCATGAGATTAAACCCATAATCAAGCATTTGATTTTGAATCCATAACACCTGTCTACAGCAATTAGCAATAGCAACATACTCTGCTTTAATAGTAGAGTTTGCAACTATAGTCTGCTTTTTACATTGCCATGAAATCAACCTTTTGCCAAGAAATTGACAACCTCCTGTTGTGGATTTCCTGTCAAGGATAGCTCCAGCATAATCACTATCAGAAAAGGCTTTCAAGTCAAATGGTGAATCTCTAGGATACCAAAGGCCCAATTTAGGCTGTCCTTTTAAGTATTTAAAGATCCTCTTCACTGCATGAAGGTGTAAAGTCTTTGGTGTAACTTAGAACCTTGCACAAGCACACACAACAAACATTATGTCAGGCCTAAAAGCTGTTAAGTACATCAATGATCCAATCATTGATCTATATAAGTAAACATCTACATCTTCAACTTCTTTATCTTTGTTCAATGCCTTGTTAGTCTCTATTGGAGTGTTTGCTGCCTTCACAGTGGTAAAATCAATCTTCTTCAATATATCAGCCACATATTTATCTTGGCTAATGAAGATTCCATCCTCCTTCTGTTGTACTTGCAATCCTAAGAAGAAAGGGAGCTCCCCTATAGAACTCATCTAGAATCTCTTGTGCATCATCTGCTCAAATTCAACACATAAAGACTTCTTTGTAGACCCAAAGATGATATCATCAACATACACCTGTACTAATAGGATATCACCTATGTCCTTCTTGATGAAAAAAAAATTTATCTATAGTACCTCTTCTGTATCCATTTTCCAATAAGTAGGTAGACAAGGTCTCATACCAGGCTCTAGGAGCTTGATGTAGACCATATAAAGCTTTTTCTACCTTATAAACTTTATCAGGGAACTGTGGATCTTCAAAACTAGGAGGTTGGCACACATACACCTCCTCTTCAATAGTACCATATAAAAAGGCACTCTTTACATCCATCTGGTACACAATAAACCCCATAAATGATGCATAGGCAAAAAATAACCTGATTGCTTCTATCCTAGCAACAGGAGCAAAAACCTCATCATAATCAATTCCTTCTTTTTGAGTATAACCTTGCCTTGTTTCTAACTACTATTCCTCTCTCATCTTTCTTGTTTCTATAGACCCATTTTGTTCCAATAGCATGCTTGCCTTTGGGTAAATCAACCAATTTCCAAACCTTCTACAAACTAAACTATAGTAACTCATCTTGCATTGCCTCTATTTAGCTTGGATCTTGCAAAGCTTGTGTCACCTTCTTGGGTTCTATTTGTAAGAGAAAACAGGCAAATAAGCAGTTTTGATAATCTTGGTGATTTGTTCTCCTCTGCCTTTTGATGTAACTTACCATAGCAAGTTCTTCAGAAATCTTGGTCATCCTCCTTGTTTGAGTAGCTAAATTTATGTCTCTAATGATCTGGTCTTTAGGATGATCCTTGTGAATTCTGGTTGTGGGAATAGGACTGACATTCATGGTGGTTTCCAAGTTGTTAAGGTCAGCCTCTGCACCCACATCTTCATCATCATATGCACCACTAAAGATACTAGTATTTAGAAGATCAGCAGTATCCTCCAAATCAGGCATAAGAGGATCAGTAGGAAGATCATCAGCATTAGTAAAACTTTGCCTAGCAGCACTAACAGATGGACTAACAGTACTATCTCTGTTAGTGCTGTTAGCATAACCTTCCTTCTGTTGAACAAGTAAATTATCTAATGCAGCTCTAAAATCTTACACATTCTGGTCATCTTCTTTATTTAAAGCTCCTCCTTCCTTCTCTTGACCATTTTTTTTGATGGTTCTTCATTTGTCTTTTTACCAGCATCATCAGCAACTGCATCATTTGAGCTCCGTGGACTATCATAAAGTAATGGTAGCAGGATATATTGTTGAGTACGTATTGCATCAACATTATCCTTAATACCTTCATTTCTTATTTAGTTTGATTTCCCTGTTAGTAACTGGCTCATAATGTCATTAGAGTATTGTTAGTAAATCAATATCAAAGATCCAATCTATCCACTCCCTGCAACATTGAGGTTTGTTTTCAAGAAAGGTTATGTCAGGTTTTTTCTCTACCTCCAGTTTCTAGTGAATAAATACCCTAAAAGCTTTGCTATTTATAGAGTATTCCAACAAGAACCCTCAATCACCTTTCCCATCAAATTTTCCTAGGATCTATAGGTATTAAGAATGTCATAGGACAACCCAAAAGTCTCATAAAACTTATCGTCTAGGTGGTCTACCATTAATAGTTCATAAGGTGACATGTTGTGAGGCTTGGCAACAAAACCCTATTCTGAACATAACAAGCAGTATTAACTACTTCAGCCCAAAATGTTGTAAGTAATAATGAATCTGCTAGTATAGTCCTAGCTGCCATTATTAGTGTCCTGTTCTTTCTTTCATCAACTTTATTTTATTGTGGAGTTCTAGCAACACTAAATTCCCTTTTAATACCTTTCATCCTACAGAATTGATTCATGTCATTAATTTTTAAACTCATTCCATTGTCACATCTGATAATTTACCTTATGAATTTAATTTGGTTTTCCTATGCCAGTAATAAAAGTTTTAAGGATCTCACTAGTCTCATCCTTAGTGGCCAAAAAGAAAACCCAACTAAACCTACTATAGTCATTAGTACAACAAGGCAATAAGTCTGTATTGATACTCCTTACAGATGTTGGCCCAAATAAGTCCATAATCAACATTTGTAAGGGTTGGCTGATAGAGCTCACTAGCTTGGTCTTACAAGAAGCTTTGTGTTGCTTTCCCTTCTGACAAGCAACACAAGTATGGTCATTTTCAAAAAGCTTTGAAGGCAAACCTCTAACAAGGTTTCCCCTCACAAGTTTGTTCATAGTTTTAAAGTTTATATGACCAAGCCTCCTATGCCATAAATTAACTCAATCTATTGTAGCCATTGCAAATAAACAAGTCAAACCTCCTAGAAGGATAACTTCTTTAGATCAAACTGAAACATGCTGTTCTAGTCTAGGAACTTTAAGCAAGACTTGACCTTTATTTTTGGCTCAGCGAGAGAATTAAGACATACAGTCTCATGAAAACAACACTGTTTTTCTTTGTCACACATTTGTAAGACCAGAGAAAAATTAAACTTAAGTTCCTTTACAAAGTATACATCTTCAAAGTCTAATTTCCCAGTCCTAATTTTACCTTTTCTAGTAATTTTACCTCCTTTAGGACTTCCTGCAAATGCAACAAATCCACCATCAACCTCTTGATAATCTGTAAGGAAGGACTTGTTTCCTGTCATATGCCTGGAGCATCCACTGTCAAAAATCCCTTGATCCTGTAAAGTATATTATGGATTACCCTGCACTCAAAATAAGAGAATTAGTTTCTCTTGGGGACCCAAGCCATTACTGACTTTAAGTCCTCCTTGTAGACAAACATGGTTCCAGATCTTTTAAGCATGTATGATCCACTGTCTTTGGAGGTATGGTCAATAACATTTCCTGTTGGTCTCCAAATCCAGCATGCTGAGGACTTAACAGCATTTTCCCCATTTCCCACAGCAGCACTAACTACTGCTTTTGGCCCAGCAGTAGTTACATTGTTAACCCTAGTAGTTTTAACTTTTTCATTAAAATTATTGGTTTTAGCTGCTGATTTTTGGTTAAAAGCCCTTCTTACTGGTGAATGTGCTTTAAAATAAGAATATGTTTTGGGTAATGCATCATTCACTTTTGATTTAGGGGCAGCAGTATTAACAGGCCTGGCAGTACTAATTGATGTTGCTGCTCTTGGAGAGCTTTGCTTAGCAGTATTAACTGGTACTTGTCCTGACTTTGTTACAACTGTTGTTAGAACAAAATTCCTTTTAGGATGTGGGTGAGTAAATTTATTTTGGTGGTTCACCCTCTGAGCATTGTTCCATACTGGTCTAATTTCCCTTTGACCAGTAACCTCTCCTCCCTTATTATCAACACTGTTTTCTACCATTTTCTGGTCATGGAAAATCACTCTTGATTAAATGGTTGAAACTCTCACATACAAAAAAGCTTACATTTATAAACTCCAAAAACCATTCCTAGTTTCTAAGTCATCATACCCATTCCAGTTTCTTTTATATACCTTAGGACTTGACTTTTCCTAGGATACCCTAACTATAGCCTATGTGTTTTTCCTTATTTAACAGAATTTTACTTTCTCATACAGATTAGACCAAAATTGATATTAGTAAACTTTGGTTTTGTCTGATCAGATTTAGGTCTAAACACACTATCATTATCACTATCAGTGTCCCTCAATCTTTCAATGATATGAGCACGTAGGCCTAACAATTTGAGGCTTTTCTATAATATCATCCTTACTATTCTTAGATATACAAGTTTCAGATTCACAACTCAACTTTAGTCCTTATAGACAGAATCATCTAACCCAGCAAAGGATAAGTCAGGTCTTGAGGGCATGTAGTTCCCAGTGTAAGGAGGGGGAACTACATGAAACCCTTCACCTATTTTGAATCTATCATTTACTGGACTATCATCCACATCACTTTCTCTACTGTTAAACACACTATGAACCACTTCACTCTTATTCATTTGACTATCATAACCAATACCAGCTTTGTCTTTAGCACTTATTTGACTATTTTCACTGTTAGTTAGATTCTTGAATGATTCTTCAAATTTGTTCCTAGTTTTAAGTATCAAATCATGTTTTCTCTTTTAAAGCTTCTTCTAATTGATTTTTAAGGTCTTTGATAGAAATATCTTTCACTTGGACATCATACTTTAAAAATGCAATATCTTCTTCATAAACAACTTCATTCTTTTCATGTACAACTATCTTAGCTTCTAATGATTCTAATCCTATTTGATAACCTATAATTTCTAGATTAGATTTATTAAGAGCTTCACGCTGTTGATCATACTATTTTTGAAGAGTTTCATATGATTTTAAACAATCTTTAGAGCAAGTATGTACCTTAGAGTCCGAACTTGATGAACTTGATGAGCCTTGGGATGTATAGGCCATTAGAGTAAAGTTTGTGATGCCTTCTTCAGCCTGAAAGCTCTAATCATAACCACCTATCCCATCTTGAACAACCAAGGCATTTGTAGGAGTTTCCACTGGTACATCCCTTCTTAAAGCATCTCCATTTCTATTCCCCTGATTCCTTGTTGCCCTGCATTCTCTAGCAAAGTGACCTCTCATGTGGCACTTGTAACATTTAACCTTTGTCTTATCAAAGCTAATAGTTTCTTTGCCATTGAAATTCAGATTCCTTCATGTCTTCTTTAAGAATCTTTTCACCCTCATGATAAGCATGGCCACCTGGTTCATGAAGTTGAATCCATAATCAATTATTTGATTTTGAATCCATAACACTTGACCACATCAATTAGCAGTAGCAACATACTCTGCCTCAGTAGTAGAGTTGGCAACTATAGTTTGCTTCTTGCATTGCCATGAAATCAATCTTCTTCCAAGAAATTAACAACCTCCTGTTGTGGATTTCATGTCTAAGCTAGCTCCAGCATAATCACTATCAGAAAAAGTCTCCAAGTCAAATGGTGAATCTCTAGGATACCAAAGGCCCAAGTTAGGTTGACCTTTCAAGTATCTAAAAATTCTCTTCACAGCATTAATATGTGAAGTCTTTGGTGTAACTTGGAACCTTGCACAAGCACAAACAGTAAACATTATGTCAGGCCTAGAAGCTATTAAGTACATCAATGATCCAATCATTGATTTGTATAAGTGAACATCTACAGCTTCAACTTCTTCATCCTTAACCAATGCCTTATTAGTCTCTATTGGAGTGCTTGCTGTCTTCACAGTGGCAAAATCAAACTTCTTCAATATTTCAGCCACATATTTGTCTTGGCTAATGAAGATTCCATCCTCCTTCTGTTGTACTTGACCTAGCCTTGATTTTCTTCCCATAAGGTTCCTTGCATCCTTGATTTCTTCCATTGAAACTTTAATAGGCTCATTAGGAATGGGCCAACATAGAGTGCTTTTTTTGCTTTTCCACTTCATTCTTCTTGCTACTTTTGTTTAGCAGTTTTAGGAGGAAGGAGACCTTCAGTACCAGCACTAGTTTGATGCAGATTGCGAGCGAGCTCCACCATGATCATAAACCTCCCAAAGAGCATAATCAGTGTGAGTAAGATATTGCTCCATTCTCATGCTCCAGAGATCATAGTCTCCTGTTTTGAGCATAGGAAGTTTTAGTGCAGACAATGTTTGGGTTGATTCTGACTGTGATTCATCTTCTCTTTGAATATGAGATCTTGTATAGATATAGTGTTCTTCTTATTCAAATTTTCTTAACAAGCGCCTAATACACTTTGTTGATCACTTTTTGAATAGATCTTACTTAGCTTGTTAAGCTTTGTTGTGTTTGGATAGTTCCAAGACAACTAAATAGAAACTAAGATTGTGATACTACAAACTATGTGGAATCTATGTTAGGAATTATTTTTTTCTTGAGTTATGTACTGTTAGAATAGTTAGTTAGACTGCAAGTAACCTCTGTTAGTACTCTTAGGGTAGTAAGAGTTAGTACTGTTATAGTAATTTAGTAACTAAGCTAGCATATATCGATAGTACTGCTTTTAAGTGATATCATAAGATTATATTAGAATAATATGCATGATAACTAAAACCGCGTTTTGTAAGCCCAATAAGGGTTTCATGGATGTATAAAAGGAACCCTATGGCACTATTAGATAGAAAGGAGTTTTCATAAATATTTCATAGTTAGTAAATCCTGTAACCTATCAAGATTTAGTAATCAAAAGTTCTGTTTATATTCATTGTTCTTCTTAGCCAGATAAGTTAGTTTTCTTCATAACTCATATTGAGTTCATAGTCCATTTTTTCTCTTTGTAGTTAGTTTGGATTTTTATCCAGATAGGCTACCACCCTTAACAGGCAAAAGAACATATATTCAGACTGGGATCTCCAAGTGGTAAATTAGAGCCTGTAGAGAAACTCTGATAAGAAGAAACCAGAACACATCATTTTCTAAACCTTTACCTTTTTCAATCTATTCATTTCAAGAGCCACATGTTGAAAAAAGCCACCACCCATACCAGTAATAACACCAACATAACAAGCCCCTCACACTGTATCAACCATCAAACTCCCTATTCTGAAGAAAGGTGAGTATGACATATAGGCTATGAAAATGGAACATTACTTGGCCCATACAGACTAGCCTATATGGGAAGTCATACAAAGATGAAATGGTCCTGTAAGTGTCTCAACAGATACAAATGGACAAATAAAGGTTTTGCCTCCTAAAACTGCTAAAGAGATTTTAGCTAGAGAGCGAGAAAGAAAAGCAAGGACCACCTTACTTATGGCTATACCAGAAGACCATTTAGCAAAATTTCACAAGATGACTGAAGCTAAAGAGATGTGGGATGCTATCAAATCCAGATTCAGTGGCAATGATGAATCAAAGAAAATACAGAAATACATTTTAAAGCAACAATTTGAAGGTTTTTCTGTATCCAACTCAGAAGGACTGCACAGAGGTTATAACAGGTTTTAGAGTCTTGTGAGTCAACTTGAGATTCATGGTGCATGTGTCTCCACTAAAGATGCCAATCAGAAGTTCCTTAGGTCTTTACCTTCTTCCTGGTCCCAAGTATCCTTGATCATGAGGACCAAGCCAGGAGTGGACAGTCTCAGTTTTGATGATCTCTACAACAATCTTAGAGTTTTTGAGACTGAGGTTAAAGGCTCTACTGGATCATCTTCTAGTGCATAGAATGTCACTTTTGTTTCTTCTGAGCACTACAAGCAACAGAATGATGTTAGTATTGCTTATGGTGCTACTACTTCTTCTGGATATAACTCACAAAGGGAAAACTCTTCATCATACACTGATGAACTCATGCACTCCTTCTTTGCTAATCAATCCAGTGGTCCATAATTAGATCATGGGGATCTAGAACAGATTGATGAGTTTGATTTAGAAGAAATGGATTTGAAATGGCAGGTGGCCATGATTTTCATGAGATTGAAGAAGTTTTACAAGAAGACAGGGAGAAAGCTATAGTTTGATGCCAAGGAACCAGTTGGCTTTAATAAAACCAAAGTCGAGTGCTTTAATTGTCACAAGACATGGCACTTTGCTAGAGAGTGCAGATCAAAAGGGAATCAAGATATCAGAAGGAGAGATGCAAGGAACACTGGATATAAAGCAAAAGACAATGGGAGGAGACCTGGAAAACAGGAGGAACCTAAAGCTTTGGTAACTCTTGATGGAGATGGTGTTGATTGGACTGGTCATGCAGAAGATAAGCAAGAGAACTTTGCTTTGATGGCTTACAGCCATTCAGGCTCAGACACTAAGGTAACATCTTGTTCAAAAGAATGTGAGGAATCATATGCTAAACTTAAAAAATTATATGATGAACAGAGAGAACAACTTGGTGATGCTAGTATAGAAATAAAAGCCTATACACTAGCTTTAGCAAAGGTAGAAGCTCAATTAGTTTGTCATCAAAAAAATCAATTAGCTTATGAAGAAAAAATTAGGTTTATGAAAATTGATTTAGATGATAAAACTGATGTGCTCACATATCATAAGAAACTATTAGCAGAAGCTGTAAAAGAAAAAGAAGAATTGAAAACTAAACTAGAAAAATGGCAAAATTCTTCTAAAAGTCTTAATAAACTGCTTGATAGTCAGATGAGTGTTAAAGAAAAAATTGGTCTAGGTTTTAGTGAACAAGTAAAAGAGAATGAATTGTATGATGAAGCTTTAATGAGTGTCTTTGATAGTCACTCTAGTGATATTGAAGATGCTCCTGTGTATGATAGATTTGCAAAAGTTGAAGGAATGCATGCAGTTCCTCCTCCAATGACAGGAAATTACATGCCTCCTAAATCTGATTTTGGAATAGATGAGTCACAGTTTATATATGGTCCAAAACAGTCTAAAACTAGTGAATCTGATGCTAAGACCAGTGATTCTGACTCTTGTGAATCCAATTCCAGTGTAGAAACACTTGAATCTGTGCATGAACCAATTGTAATTGAACCCAAAGTTGTTAGTCAACCTAAAGTTTGGTCTGATGCTCTTATCATTGAGGAGTATGAGTCAGACAATGATGATGAATATGTGATTAAATCTTCAAAAGAACAGGAAACACCTAGTTTTGCTTTTGTTAATACTGTTAAGCATGTAAAAACTCCTAGGGAAATTGTTAAAGAACAAAACACATGTAATCAGAGTCCTAAAGTTGACAAGAGAGACTAGAATGGTTTAATGTCCGAAAAGTTGGGGTTGGGATATGGTTTTACTAGAAAGGCAATGTTTCGAGGATGTGGCAGTTTTGGCCATCTTATTAGAGATTGTGTTTTCCATGAGAAAAGAATGGCTAAACAGGTTGAATTAAACAAAAAGAAGAGTAATGGTACTGGTCAAGGGGAGAATAGACCAGTATGGAATAATGTGCAAAGATTGAATCACCAAAACAAGTTTGTTCCAAAAGCAGTACTAACTAAAACTGGCAGATTTCCAGTTAATGCTGCTAGACAAAATCTTTCTAGTCAAGCAGCAGCAACTAGTACCGCTAGGAAAGTTAATACTGCTAGACCCATTATGAATGATATCAAACCAAGAAATAACTTTTATAAGTCTCATTCACCTATCAGAAAGCCATTTAATAGAACAACAGCACCAAAAACTGACTTTTTAAATCAAAAAGTTAATACTGTTGGGGACAAAGCAGTTAGTGCTATTGGGGGCATAAGAGAAACTGCTGTTAAGACCTCATCAGGTTGTAATTGGAGATCCAAAAGGAATTATTAGAATAAATTCTCCAAATACAATGGTGGATCAAACTCTAGAAAATGTGTTAATTTTGAAGATCCACTAAGCAGAACCCCAGTCAAAGATGGTCTTGGGTCCCAAGAGAAACACTTTCGCTTCTTTCATGTTAGGATGATCCAATAACAACTTAAAGGAAAAGCATTGTTGAATATGGATGTTCCAAGCCCACTGACTGGATACAAAGCTACCTTGTTGACTATCAAAAATTTAAAGGGTCAGCTCTTTGTATAATGGGGGTAGTAAAGGTAAAATAACAGGAAAAGGAAAAATAAGAACTGGAAAGTTAGATATTGATGATGTGTACTTTGTGAAAGAACTATAGGATTTCAATCTTTTTTCTGTGTCACAGATGTGTGACAAGAAGAACAAGGTTCTCTTCACAGACACTGAATGTCTTGTGTTATCTCCTGACTTTAAGTTGCCTGATGAAAATCAGTATTACTTAGAATCCCAAGACAAAACAATATGTATAGTTTCAACTTAGAGAACATTGTTCCTACAGGAGGTTTAGCTTGTTTAATTGCAAAAGCCACAGTTGATGATCTAATAAATGGGCATAAGAGGTTGGGTCATGTTAACTTAAAAAACCTAAACAAACTTGTTAAGGGAAACACTGTACGAGTTTTACCTTCCAAGATTTTTCAAAATGACTACACCTGTGTTGCTTGTCAGAAAGGAAAGTAACACAAGGACTCCTGTAAGGCCAAATTAGTGAGCTCTATTAGTCAGCCCTTACAGCTTTTACATATGGACTTATTTGGACCCACATCTGTAAGGAGCATAAACCATAAGACTTATTGCCTGTATCACAGATGCCTTTTAGGCTGGGTTTAGTTGGGTGTTCTTTTTAAGAACTAAGGATGAAACTAGTGGAATCCTTAAGGACTTTATAAGACAAATTGAGAACCAATTAAATCAAAAGGTTAAAACTATTAGATGTGATAATGGTACATAATTCAAGAACAGGGACATTATTGAATTATGTGGGTCAAAAGGGATCAAGAGGGAATACAGTAATGCCAGAACTCCACAACAAAATGGAGTTGCTGAGAGGAAGAACAGGACCCTAAATTGAGGCTGTTTAGTAACAAAGCTAGCAGAATTCAATTTTTACCGTAACACTTTTTAGGGCTGAAGCAGTTAGTACTCTGCTTGTTAGTTTCTTAATAAGGTGTTCAGACAGCCTCAAAACAATACTACCTTATGAACAATTTAACTGGTTAAAATCAACATAAGCTATAAAAGACCTTTTGGTGCCATGTGACTATCTTGAATACATTGACCCAACTGTGGCAATTTACAAAGAAAGTCTGTATGAAGGTATTTAAGTTGGATTCTCTAAATAGCAAGGCTTTAGGGTATACAATTTAGAAACCAAGAGAGTTTAAGGTTAAAACCAACATATAAACCTATTTAGAAAAAGAAACCTAACGTTGCCGCAAAGGACCTAATTGGCTGTTTGATCTTGATTATTTAACTGATTCAATGAACTATCAGCCTGTTACTGCGGAGAATAAATCTAACAAAATTGTAATACTAAGAAGAACAATGAAACAGTAAAACAAGATCTTGCTAAACTTTCAATATATTAAACACAATCAAAGTTACAGAATAACCTTGAAACTAACTATATTTGCTATGAAAACTATATAAAACTTGATATCTAGATCAATGCCGTAGGGTTCCTTTTATACACCAAGGAAACCCTAATGGGCTTACAAAACGCGTTACATGATCATGCATATCTATTCCTAATATATCTCATACATATCACATAAGCAGTACTAACTATTATAACTAACAGTACTAATAAACTGACAGTACTTACATTTTGTACTGGCAGTACTAACTATAACACTAGCAGTACTAACTTAGCTTGGTAGTACTAAGTCTTCTCTTGGTAGTACTAAGTTGAACCAGCAGTAGAAACTTATAGAAGCCCTTAATTCCTAACAGTCGGATACCTATCATTAAAGTTCATTGGAATTCGCAAAGAGGTCCAGAATTTACTTGGGAACGTGAGGTTTAGATTAAGAATAAGTACCCTCATCTCTTTACGAGTAATAATGAAGTGAGGAAGAGCGGATAAGTCAAGCTAAGCACCGAGACGACGCTCCCTAAAGGAGGGGAGAATGTAACAACCCGAGTTTGGTCAACGTTTATCCCAAGCTATGATAATTATTTTATTACGTAATTAATTTTAGTCGTTTATGCTATATAAGGTTTGGTAAAAATTTCCATTTATTGGGAATTTACAAGCCATTATTGGGATTTTATTCGTTTTTAGCGTCTGAGAAAGTTAGAAAAGTTTATATTGTCGCTCCGAGAGCGTGATTAATTTATTTTTGTATTTTATGGATTTTCCCCGTGTTTTTGTAAAAAGCGTGTCAAGAATCGAGGTTTACGTGATTTAATGTTTTATTAAATGTTTTAAAAGTAAATTTAGTGGGACAGAATAAAAATATTTACGAATGTGGTGTGACCCGAGTCTTTGGCCGACTATAAAACATAAGAAAATAACCTTGGTACTTATTTTGAAAGAATAATAAGGAAGGAGAGACCATTTGTGTTAAAATTTCAAACTTAATTTCTATATAAGGACACACAAACTTTTACATTTTACAAAAAAAATTCTCCTTGTCCTCCCTTTGAACACCACGACCGGCCACACCTTCACACCACACATCTTTGATTTTCCGACATGCAATACAATCCGATTATATTTTTTCAATCTTTGTATCAAGACCTACACATCCCACTAAGAAATTTATACATGCAATAGGTATTTTGAAAGTTAGAAATAGAGGTTGCGTTCATGATGGATTTGATCTAAAGGAAGTTTAATAGTTATTTGAAAGTGTTGTTTGAAAGTTGGGTTTTGATTGAAAAAGTTTTTGGTTTTGAGGTTTTGGGTTACGCTGAAGTCGAACCAAAAGGGAGCAAAAGAAATTTTGTGTTTGATTATATTTTGTCCGAGCTTGTTGTAAGTGTTCTATTTAAGATTGTCGAAATGTTACTTTGACTATATATTGCATGTTATATGATATATGTTATAGGATTCAAGTGCGAAAATTATTAAAAGTATGTTTGATTATTAATTGAAGTTTGATGGTTTTAGTGTATATAAATAGGCTATTTAAACATGTTTTGATAGTTGGTTTAAGTCAAAAATGTCATTTTAAAGGGTTTTGCGTTGACTAAGTTGACCACACCCGTAGCGTGTCGATAACATTTTTGAAAGTTATTTTATGAATAATGGAAAGTGATAAGAGTTTCGCCTTTAGCTACGTTTCGCTAGTGGCTCGTCGCGTAACTCTTAATAACGAACGTTTTACGGCCAAATTAAGAGTGGTAATTTTTGGTGTAAAAGTCAACTACGAAGTTTGACTTTTGAAAGTCAAACTTGTGTATACTTTTGAATATGGTTTATAATGACAAAGGGTTCGTAATGTTAGTTAATTAATGATGAAATATGAAGTTTGGATTATATTATCCTTACTTTCGACAACTTTCTAAAAATAGAAACTTTATGGTAAACGAAGCATAACGCAATTGTAATTGTTGTACCTTTGTGGGTGCGTCGAAGTAAAATGTTTTGCGTCGCACTTGGAGATTGTAGTATATGATTGTATATACGTAATAGATATATAAATATATATGCAAGTATGCATTATATGAATTATTTTACTTTTCGTCACGTACCGCTATAGTATTATTAAACATGTCGCGTTAGAGACGTGAAGTTATTTGCGCTTGTTGATTTGATTGAATTGGAATCTTTTGCTTAAGGTGAGTTCATAGCCTCGCATTTTAAATCTTTTGATTGTTTTATAAACCCACGAGGGGGATACATGTTTGTTTTATAAATCGAACACATATGATTTTATGGTATGCTGGACCCGATTATGAGAATTTTTCCACATAAGTAGCTATTGTCTAAGTCCCTTATTTCATGAACCGTTAATCACCTTGTGAGGTGAACGTTAATGCATTAAATAGATCTATTGGGTTTGACAACCCCGTCCGGGGTCTGAATCCTTGTGAACACCCTGTCAAACGGACGTTTTGTATTTAGAAGTAGTAGGTATATGACAATAATACCTTGTTCTGGGGCAAATTGACATATGAAAAGATATATGTATTGTTAACGTTCGGTGATGGTGGGGGGGGGGTCATGAGCTTATTGGGTGAAAGAAAAGAGATGTTATTGATAAGTGTAGAATACACATATCCATTTGTACCTAAAATAACCCAAATAAACCCAAAACAGACCAAAAATGGCAAAAATTATGCTTGTATTTGTGTTTTGTGTGTGCAGGTACGGATATATCAAAAATCACAAGAAAACAGTCAAAAACAAGCAAGCACGGACACGAGAATCAGAAGAGTACAAAAAGAAGCCAAAGAATCAAAGCCGAAGCCAGAAAAGTCAAGCTACAGTCAACATGGTCAACAACAGTAATCCACTACAAGACAAAACCTCACAATAATCTAATTCCAGGTTTGTTTCCTTTTAAAATTCTTTTTCTTCTAAAATTTGTTTTTTACTATTCATGTATAAAAAATATTTTATTTATTTATTTATTAATTACTTTATTATTTGCTTTACCTTAAGTTTTTATAAAAACCTAAGCTTATTTGAGTATACCTTTTTGCGTAAATGCACTTTACTAAACCTTTAAAAATAATTAACTTTTCATTTTTCTTAATCCTAACTTTCCAAAAATAGGAATTTCATTTCTCTCATATCCTTACTACTAGAACCTAATCTCTTCTCAATATTACTAACACATAAATACGTATACGTATAATTACTTACGCAATTAACGCGAAACCGCTTCAATTACCAAAATCATTTCCTTGTCACCAAAAGTGAACGAAATGAATTCCACAAAATCCAACACAAATCCAATCTCAATGAGACGATCAAGCTCAATGGATTGATTATCTAATCTCATGTATCCCACACAAACACATATAAACACGTATAAACACATATACACAAACCACATACATTGCAACAGATACATATGTCAACACTAATAGTTTATCCCACAATTAATTTATGCTCAAAGTCATGATTGTCACAACTGCTAATCTTTTCTAAATACTGGATCTTTATTGTGCATATATGATGAAGATGTGGGTGTCAGATGCTGACCTCAACAACTTGGAAACAACCAAGAATGTTAGTCCTATTACCCACAACGAATACCAAAGATCCATCCTAAATGACCAGATCATAAGACATAAATCCACTACACCAAACAAGAATGACTAAGATCTCTGAAGAACTTGCTATGGTCAGTTACATCAAAAAGCAGAGGAGAACAAATCACAAAGATTATCAAAACTACTTATTTGCCAGTTTTCTCTCACAAATAGAACCCAAGAAGGTGACACGAGCTTTAACAAATCCAAGCTGGATAGAGGCAATGAAAGATGAGTTGCTATAGTTTAGTTTGCAGAAGGTTTGGAGATTGGTTGATTTACCCAAAGGCAAGCATGCCATTAGAACAAAATGGGTCTATAGAAACAAGAAAGATGAGAGAGGGATAGTAGTTAGAAACAAGGCAAGACTGGTTGCACAAGGTTACACCCAATAAAAAGGAACTAATTATGATGATATTTTTACTCCTGTTGTTAGGATAGAAGCAATCAGGTTATTTTTTGCCTATGCATCATTTATAAGGTTTATTGTGTACCAGATGGATGTGAAGAGAGCCTTTTTATATGGTACTATTTAAGAGGAGGTGTATGTGTGCCAACCTTAGTTTTGAAGATCCACAGTTCCTTGATAAAATTTATAAGGTAGAAAAAGCTTTATATGGTCTACATCAAGCTCCTAGAGCCTGGTATGAGACCTTGTATACCTACTTATTAAAAAATGGATTTAGAAGAGGGATCATTGATATGACTTTGTTTATCAAGAAAGACAAAGGTGATATCCTGTTAGTACAGGTGTATGTAGATGACATCATCTTTGGGTCTACAAAGAAGTCTTTATGTGTTTAGTTTGAAAGTTTTATGCACAAGAAGTTCCAGGTGAGTTCTATGGGAAAGCTCACTTTCTTCTTAGGGTTGCAGGTCATGTAGAGGGATGATGGAATCTTCATCAGCCAAGACAAGTATATGGGTGATATATTGAAGAAGTTTGATTTTGTCACAATGAAGACAGCAAGCACTCCAATTGAGACACACAAGGCATTGCTCAAGGATGAAGAAGCTAAGGATATGGATGTTCATTTATACAGATCAATGATTGGATCATTGATGTATTTGACAGCTTCTAGGCCTGAAATAATGTTTGTTATTTATGCTTGTGCAAGGTTCCAAGTTACTCCTAAAGCCTCACATCTTCATGCCGTGAAGAGAATCTTTAGATACCTGAAAGGTTAACCTAAATTATGCCTTTGGTATCCTAGGGATTCACCATTTGACTTAGAAGCTTTTTTTGATAGTGATTATGCTGGAGCTAGCCTCGACAGGAAATCCACAATAAGAGGTTGTCAATTTCTTGGCAAAAGGTTGATTTCATGGCAATGTAAAAAGTAAAGTATTGTTGCCAACTCCACTACTAAAGCAGAGTATGTTGCTGCTGCAAATTGCCATGGACAGGTGTTGTGGATCCAAAATCAGATGCTTGATTATTTGTTCAATTTCATGAACACGAAGATTTACATTGATAATGAAAGCACCATTTGTATTGTGAAGAATCCAGTGTTTCATTCTAAAACCAAGCACATTAAAATAAGGCACCATTTCATCAGAGATTCTTATGAGAAGAGGCTCATTTAAGTGATTAAGATACATACAGATCACAATGTTGCAGATCTTCTCACAAAGGCATTTGATGTTAGAAGGTTTAACTTTCTGATTGCTAGCATTAGATTACTTAATCTCTGAAGAAGTGTTTGTTAGACTAATGATTAATATGGTTTATAGATAGTATTAAGATAAATTTAGAAATAAAACTGGTAGTTATAAGGTTAATGATACTAGGCAGGTTTTAGTACTGCTAAGTATAATTAGTACTGCTAATTATACTTAAGACACCTAGTTCAAACTGTTAGTCATAATTAATACTGTTAAACAAGAAAATACTTTGGATTGTTTATTATTAGTTTTGGACTAACATTTGCAGGCTAAGCATATTTAGTACATGGTATTGAATGCTTCACCTCTAAAGTATTAATTGTGGGGAGGCTAATTATGTCAATATGGAGTCAAGAATAGATGGAAGGACATGTAACAACAAATAAAAGTGTGTAAAGAGTCAAATACCAAAAAGAGGTCATGACACTAAGATACCTGAGTCTGGTGGTCCCCCTGAAAAGGTTGGTGATGAGGCTGTCCATAAGGAGTTGGGTGACAGAATGGAAAGGGCTGCCACTACTGCTTCTAGCTTAGAAGCAGAGCAGGACAGTGGTAACATCAATAGGACCCAATCCATGGCAACACTTAATGAGCCAAGTCCTTAGGGAACTGGTTCAGGTAGTGGTCCCAGGTGCCAAGATACCATATTGGGGGGTGTAGATGCTCAAACTAGGTTTGAGACTACATCTAAATAGTCTAATGACCTACCTCCCTCAAGAGTTCACACACTTGGAAGTGGATAGGACAGCATGAAACTAATGGAATTGATGGAACATTGTACAAAACTGTCTGAATTGGTGAGAAAAAGAAAAGAGAGATATAGTGAGATGAAAAACAGATAGAGAGTTGTGTGATAAAAACAGAAAGAGTGAATTGGTGAGCAAAAAGAATTGAGAGATAATGTGAGCATAAAAACAGAAAGAGAGATTGTGAGTGCCAAGATTTGGTGATGGAAATGATTTTTGGATGAAATTGAGGTTAAAACTGCTATCTCAAAGTTAGTACTGCTGGGCATTACTTAGTACTGCTGGGCATTACTTAGTACTGATGAACATGTTTTAGTACTGCTGGGCTTAAAGTTAGTACTGTTAGGCTAAAATTAGTACTGCTGGATGACCGTTAGTACTGTTTGAGCCATAACAGAATTTCCTTCACTAATTCTAGCCGTTGAGATATTTCCGCCAACTGCCTTGTTTATAGCCTATAGGGTTTGACTAATTGGAGAATTCATGATCTTTCTATAAATTCATAAGATTTCTTCAAGATAAGAACAAAATTCTTTCAGTCGGTCAAATCACAACCCTACGTGCTCTCTATATTATCTCAATTAAGTTTGTAAACCTTACATTCTCTCATAAACGAGCCTAACCCAGAACTTTACTCGTATTTTTCTCTCATCAAATGGCAAATTTAGAGTTTTGCGACAAACACAACATTGTGGCCTACTACATACTCTCATCCACGATCATAACCCAGAACCTTAATCCCACTTTTCTAAATCGAATGGCGAATTTGGACTTCTGTGACAAACACAATATGGTCGCCTTCATGAAGAAACCAGATGGAAGTGAAGGATTTCATCAGATAGTAGATTTTCTCAATTCTACTCATATTAACTATGCTCTTACTGAAAATCCAACCACCTATGTTTCACTCATCCATCAGTTTTGGCAAACTGCTTCTGCTAGCACATCTGAGAATGGAGAGATGGAAATAACTGCTACCATTGATGGAAGAGTTAAGACTGTTACTAAAGCATCTATAAGGAGGCATCTTAAGCTAGAAGATTCTGATGGTATTAGTATTTTACCTAATACTAAAATTTTTGAGCAACTTGCTCTTATGGGGTATGTGTCTAATTCTGATAGATTAACTTTTCAAAATGGGCACTTTTCCCCTAAATAGAGGTTTTTGATTCATACCATCCTTCATTGTTTGAGTGCTAAGAAAACTGGTTGGGATCAATTTAGTAACAACATAACCACTGCTATTATTTGCTTGGCCACAAACAGAACCTTTAATTTTTCAAAATTGATTTTTGATGGCATGTTGAAAAACTTGGATAATCAGTCTAAATTTTTAATGTATCCAAGATTTATACAAATCTTTTTGAACAAACACAAAAGACAGCTTTTACCTCACAAAAGAACTTATATTGATCCTACCCTTACTCAAAAACTTTTTGGCAATATGAGAAGGATTTCTAAGGGTTATAATGGGGTAGACATTCCATTATTTCCAACAATGCTTGTTCATGGCCCAATTTTTCAGGGTGAAGGATCAACAATCCCAGTTGAGTCCCATTACACACCCACCAGTGCTCCATCCACCTCCCAACCACCAACTTTACCACCATCTATGCAAATAACCCATGTTGCAGAAAAGGCTGCTACCATGACCTATGATTCACCTCTCCCAAGAGTTTACTCACTTAGAAGTGATGAGGGCGGTATGATACTTCATGAATTGACGGTTCTTTGTACCACATTATCTAAGAAAGTGGAGAGTTTGGAATCTGACTTGAAGCAGACCAAACTGACATATAGTGCTGCTTATACTAAGCTCATCATGAAGGTGAAGAAGTTAGAGAACAGAATTAAGTCAAGCAAAGCTAGAAGAAGGGTCAGACTTATTGTTTCAGAAGATGAAGATCATTTAGAGGATCCTTCCAAACAGGGGAGGAAGATTGCTCAGCTTGATGAAGATGAGGGAATTACTCTGGTATAGATGGGTGCACAGACTCAGGGGAGGCATGAGCATGATTTGGAACCTGATTTTGAGTTTACTGCTTCTGAAGAAGTTTATACTACCGGGCCTGATATTAGTACTACTAATGTATCAGTTAGTACTGCTGGTGCAAAAATTAGTACTGCCAGCCTTGAAGTTAAAACTGCTGCTGAAAGTTTAGTGTACATCAGAAGAAGTGCAGCAGAAGGAAAAGATAAAGGCAAAGCTATTATGAAAGAAGTTAAACCTGTTCAGAAGAAAACAAAGTTGCAACTAGAGCAAGAAAGACTTGGGTATGAAGAAGCTCTGAGATTGCAAGAACAGCTTGATGAAGAAGAAAGGCAGAGGATAGCCAGAATTCATGAAGAAGCTAACACTTTCAATGCTAAAGAATAGGATAACATACAAGCTCAAATTGAAGCTGATGAAGAATTAGCACAGAAGTTACAAGCAGATGAAAGAGGAAAATTCTCTGAAGTTGAGAAAGCAAGACTGCTTGTAGAAATGATAAATGAAAGAAAGAGATTGTTTGCCCAACAAAGAGCTAAACAAAGAAGGAACAAGCCCATGACTCAAGCTCAACAAAGAACTTACATGTGTAATTATATCAATAATATAGGAAGTCACACTCTACAACAATTGAAGAAACTTTCCTTTAATGAGATCAAGGAGTTATTTGAGACTACAATGAAGAGGGTAAAAGATTTTATTCCCATGGAGAGTGACAGATTAGTTCCTAAGATATCAACTGGAAGTTCTAAGATAACTGCAGAAACAAAACTTGAACATGAAGGGTCTAAGAGGCAAAAGACTAATGAAGAACAATCAGTTGAAGAGGAAAAGGAATTATCAAAAGAAGAGCTACAGAAATTGATGATGATAGTTCCAGTAGAAGAAGTCTATATTGAAGCCCTACAGGTCAAATATCCAATCATAGACTGGGAGGTTTACTTTAAAGACACAAGAAAGTATTAGAAAATTATCATAGTTGGAAACCATACAGAAGCTTATCAGACTTTTGATGATATGTTAAAGAAATTTAATAGAGATAACCTGGATATGCTATGGAGTTTGGTTAAAGAAAGATCCAGTTCAACAGATCTTACTGATGACAAAGAAAGAGCATTATGGGTTGAATTGAAGAGGTTGTTTGAACCTGATACTGATGATATTCTGTGGAAGCTTCAGAGATATATGCATGATCCATTGACATGAAGGTTATATGATACATGTGGTGTTCACCATGTATCTACAGACAGAGGACATGATATTTTCATGCTGGTAGAAAAATATTATCCATTGTCAAAAGGAGTTCTAATGTTGATGTTGGTTAACAAGTAGTTAGTAGAATAATCTTCAGAGATGACAAATAAACTTTTAAAGAAAATATTCATACTAGCAAACAGACCAAGACAGTAAAGTGTTTGGAAGCATCCTCTCTACACATAAGGTTTAATTCATAAACTTGATGATTTGAAGGTAAATCACAAGTTTAGGGGAGGATTGTTAGGATTTAAGGGCTTCTACAAGTTTCTACTGGTGGTTCAACTTAGTACTGCTAAGAGAAGACTTAGTACTGCTAAGAGAAGAATTAGTATTGTCAAGCTAAGTTAGTACTATTAGTGTTATAGTTAGTATTGTCAGTACAAAATGTTAGTACTGTTAGTTTATTAGTACTGTTAGTTAAAAATAGTTAGTACTGCTTATGTGATATGCATGAGATATATTAGGAATAGATATGCATGATCATGTAACGCGTTTTGTAAGCCCATTAGGGTTTCCTTGGTGTATAAAAGGAACCCTACGGCATTGATCTAGATATCAAGTTTTATATAGTTTTCATAGCAAATATAGTTAGTATTCATAGTTTCAAGGTTATTCTGTAACTTTGATTGTGTTTAATATATTGAAAGTTTAGCAAGATCTTGTTTTACTGTTTCATTGTTCTTCTTAGTATTACAAGCTAGATTCCGCATAGTTTGTAGTATTTACAATCTTAGTTTCTACTATAGTTGTTTTGGATCTATCCAACACAACTAAGCTTTAACAAGCTAAGTAAGATCTGTTCAAAAGGGATCAACAAGTGGTATCAGAGCTTGTTGAGAAACTTTGAATAAGAAGAACACTACATCTATACAAGATCTCATATTCAAAGAGAAGATGGAGTCACAATCAGAAACTACCCAAACAGTGTCTGCACTAAAACTTCCAGTACTCAAAACTAGAGACTATGATCTCTAGAGCATGAGAATGGAGCAATATCTTACTCACACTGATTATGCTCTTTGGGAGGTTATTGTGAATGGTGATGCACCTGCTATTGCATCAGCTAGTGCTGGTACTGAAGGTCCCATTCCTCCTAAAACTGCTGAACAAAAGCTAGCAAGAAAGAATGAATTGAAAGCAAAAAGCACTCTGTTGTTGGCCATTCCTGATGAGCACCTATTGAAGTTTCATGGAATCAAGGATGCAAAGACCTTATGGGAAGCAATCAAGGCCAGGTTTGGAGGCAACAAAGAATCAAAGAAAATGCAGAAAACCATTCTGAAGCAGCAATATGAGAATTTTGCTGCATCAAGATCTGAAGGACTGGATAAAACCTATGATAGGTTTCAGAAACTCATCAGCCAATTGGAAATTCATGGTGAAGTTATCTCTCAGGAAGATGCAAATCTGAAGTTGCTGAGAAGTCTACCATCAGCTTGGAACAATATTGCTTTAATCATGAGAAACAAATCTGATCTAGACACATTGAGCATGGATGATTTGTATAATAATCTGAAGGTGTATGAATCTGAGATTAAAGGCCAATCAAGCTCAAGCTCAAACTCTCAGAATGTGGCTTTTGTATCTTCAGAAAACACTAGCAGTACTAATGAAGCAGTTAATACTGCTCATGAAGTTTCTACTGCTAATTCACAAGGACAAGCTTCTTCCTCAACTTATGCTGATGATTCAATTATCTTCTTTGTCAATCCATATAATAGTCAACATAGTTGGACAATGAAGAGCTTAGCAAATTGATACTGATGATCTTGAAGAGATGGATCTCAAATGGCAGGTGGCCATGCTTACCATGAGAGTGAAGAGATTCTTAAAGAAGACAGGAAGGAATCTGAACTTCAATGGCAAAGAAACTGTTGGCTTTGATAAGACAAAGGTTGAATGTTACAACTGTCACAGGAGAGGTCACTTTGCTAGAGAATGCAGGGCACCAAGGAATCAGGGGAATAGAAATGGAGATGTTTCTAGAAGAATTGTACCAATAGAGACTCCTGCAAATGCCTTGGTTGTTCAAGATGGGATAGGTGGTTATGATTGGAGCTTTCAGGCTGAAGAAGGACCCACAGACTTTGCTCTAATGGCCCATTTGTCTTCAGGTTCATCCAGTTCATCAAGTTCAGACTCTGAGGTATCCACTTGCTCCAAAGCTTGCTTAAAATCCTATGAGTCTTTGAAAGAACACTTTGATAAACAGAAAGAGCAGCTTAAAAAATCTAACCTAGAAATTATAGGTTATCAATTAGGATTAGAATCATTAGAAGCTAGGATAGTTGTTCATGAAAAGAGAATTAAGCTTCTTATGAAGAACGTGTGTGCATTTTTGAAGTAAGATGTCCAAGATAAAGACAATTCTATCCAAAACCTTAACATCCCTAGAAGAAGCCTAAAAGGAGAAAGAAGATGTTAAACTTAAACTGAAAATTTTGAAGAATCATCAAAGAATCAAACAAATAATTAATAGTAAATAAGATGTTAAAAGAAAAAACTAGTACTTGGTTTGATAGTCATGTGAATGAAGTGAAGTACTTGATATTGTGGTTGATAGTTTATAGAGTGTATCAATAAAAGGAATAGGTTAAATAAAGAGTGTGGGCTACACATGCAGTTCCCCTCCCTTCACTGGAACTTCAAACCTGCAAGATTTGACTTATCCTTTGCTGGGTTAGATGACTCTGTGTATAAAGGTCTAAAATGAGTGAAACTATTACGCAAGCGTGCCTAATGTTGAAACAACTGTAACCTAACAACTATAAGGATAGGTTGGCAAAACTAAACTGTCGGTTTTGTGCTCCTATATATAAGAATGGGAGTCACTGATAGTGAAGATGAAAATTGTATATTGGAGGACTAAAAAGTAAAAAAATAGTCAAATCTAGCTTTGAAAAGATTGAATTTGTAAATGCTAGGAATTAAACTGTTGAAAAACCTAGGAAGTTCAGTCAAAATCTTAGAGATAACAAAAGAAATAGGAATAGTTTTGAGTTTACAAAGAAAGCTTGTTTTTAATTTGGGAGTTTCACATCTAATCAAAGACTGGATTTTTATATAAAAAGATGTACAAAAACCTGTTTGAATAATGTGAAAAGGAACTGGTCAAAGGAAGTAGACAATTTTGGAATAATGCCATGAGGTTAACATCAAAAATTTCTCTAATTCTAGACGGGATTTTGCTCCAACAGCAATTTTAACCAAGTCTGGCATAGTACCAATTAGTGCTGCTAGGCAAAGCTCTTCAAGAGCAGCAGCACCAGCTAGTACTGCCAGGCCTATTAATACAGCTGCACCTAAACCCTTTGTGAATGTTGCAAGACCTAGACCAAATTCTTTTCATAAGTCACACTCACCATCTAGGACACCTTTTAACCAACAAACAACACTTAAAATAGAAATTTGACTAACAAAGTTAATAATGTGAAGGTAAATTCTGTTAATACTGCTAAGGGAAACAAAGTGACAAGTGCTATTAGGGAACAAGGGATTAATGATGTTAAGTCCTCAGCATGTTGGATTTGGAGACCAAAAGGAAATGTTATTGACCATATCTCCAAAGACAGTAGATCATACATGCCTAAAAGATTTGATTATGTTGATCCACAAGGCAGACTCAAGTCAGTGATGGCTTGGGTCCCCAAGAGAAACTAATTCTCTTATTTTGAGTGCAGGGTAATCCACAATATGCTTTACAAATCAAGGAATTTTTGACAGTTGATGCTCTAGGCATGTGACATGGGAAACAGTTCCTACCTCACAGATTATCAGATATTATGGTGGATTTGTTGCCATTTGGAGGAAGTACTACGGAGGTTAATGTGTTATGATAAACAGTCTTCGTAACTTGTTATTCATGGTGTTATGCATAATATGGATCCTCGTGAATTCTCACATGTCGTAGATAGTCTTTTCTAGATGTGCTTAGTAAATGAATTAGAGGCATGTAGTTTTATAATTAATTAACAGATAGAGTCAATACTGTTTGATATCTCTTAGTATTAGTCAGACTTAGTTTATAAATGCTAAGATTGAAACATATACCAAAGTTGATGCTACTAGGCTTAGTTAGTGCTGCTTACACAGGTTTAGTAATGAGATTGTTGATAGTATGTGTTCTACTGTAAACATTTTGTTTATACGCTACAAAAGTTAGACTGCTGGAAAAATGTTAGTTTTTACTGGGAAAAATTTAGTACTGCTGAGGGCCAAATTACATCTGCTTGTTACCCGTTAATACTGTTCGGGGCATAACAGATTTTTCATAAATAATTATAACGTTACGATATTTTCCGCAGAACAACTTCACTTATATGGGTCTATATTTTTGATATTCTTATCTTTCCTTTCTTCTATAAGTAGTTTACTTCAAAAAAAGATTCAAATTTATTCAAGTCGGTCCAATCACACCTTAAGCTCTCTTATAAATCACAATTACTTTGTCAAACCCTCATACTCGCAGCAACAACTTAACCAAACCCACTCATAAATCAATCACTATATGGCGATTAAAGTTTGCGATCAACATATATTAAAATGGGGGTTGCTTGTTTGGAAAGACAGAGGAGAAACGCTAGTATTTTCATCAGATAGTGGACTTCCTCTCTACATGTTTGATCAATTATGCTCTTACTGTAAGTCCCACTATCTATGCTTCTTACATTGATTATTTATGGAATACTGCCACTTCAAAATAGTCAATTCAGTAAAGCAAATACATGCTATTGTTGATGGCAAGGCTGTGGTCATATCAGAATCATCAGTGAGAATGAAATTCTCTTTAATGATGAGGATGGTATTGCTTGCCTAACAATGATGAAATCTTTTTTCTGAAAACCTGCATTGATGGGATATGAACAACTTTCTACAAAACTTACTTTTCAAAAAGGTTCATTCTCACCTCAATGGAAATTTCTGATACATACCATCCTTCATTGTATAAGTTCAAAATCAACTGCTTGGAATGAATTTTCAACTAATTTGGCTTTAGCAGTTATATGTTTAGCAAAGGGTCAAAAATTTAATTTTTCTAAATTAATTTTTGATGGTATGTTGAGGAACTTGGATCCAAAGAGATTTTTAATGTATCCAAGGTTTTTACAACTCTTTTTGAATAACCAGCTTAAAGATTTACCAGAACCTTTTAATGATACTTATGAGACACCTACACACAGTAAAAAGGTTTTCTCTAATATGGCAAGGAAAAGTAAAATTTTTTCAGGAAAAGTTACTCCACTTTTTGACTCCATGTTGGTGCAAAACCAAGCACCTGAGGGTGAAGGTTCAGCAATACCCCCTGAACCCCAACCCACACCCTCTACCTCACAACCAAATGTTTCAGAACCTCAAACTGAATCACTTCAAACTGAAACACCTCCAACAGTTTCCCATGAACTTCAAACTGAAGCTCACATTGAGCAAATACTCCCATCTCCATCTACATATCAAAGAAAACAAAGAAAGACTCAAAAACATAGGAGAGCCAAAAAGGTCACTGAGTTACCTCAGACTAGTGTGCCTCTAGACCATAGAGCAGATGAGGCTGTCCATAAGGAGGGGGTGACAGTGTGGAAAGGGCTATCACTACTGCTGCTAGCTTAGTTGCAGCACAGGACAGTGATAACATCCTTAAGACCCAATCCACGGCAATGTCTAATGATCCTCTTTCTCAGGAAATTGGTTCAGGTGACAGACCTAGGCGCCAAGATACCACATTGGGGGGTGCAGATGCTCAGACTAGGCCTGAGACTGCATTTAAAATGTCCCGTGACCAACCTTTCTTAAAAGTTAGCACATCTGGACGTGAAGAGGACATTATGAAATATCATGATGATTTGACGGATTTTGTACCACCTACACCCCATGATTCACCTCTCTCAGGAGGTAACACACCTGGAAGTGATGAGGGTAGAATGGAACTAATTCAGGAATTGATGGAAACCTATACCTCATTGACAAAAAGGGTTCTTGCCTTAGAGGAAGCAAAGACTGCTCAAGACAGAGTGATCACCAGATTGAAATTGAGGGTCAAGAGGCTAGAAAAGAAGAGAAAGGCAAGAACTCCGACAACCTATTGAAGAGTAAGATTTGATTTAAAGGCAGAGTGAGACGTCACTCGGGCGCCGGGCGCGCATTAAGACGGATGGTATCGTGTGCGCGAGGGCATCCCGCCAGAGCTATAAAGTGTCAGGAATATATAACTTAGAGGACTTTAACCTACTGATGGGGCTGATACAGAAGTGATTGTGGAAGACAAGGGTAGTGGTGAAAAATGTGGTAGTACTAGCAGATCAAGTTTAGTACTGGCAAAGGCTAGAATTAGTACGGCCATGGTTTCCTGTGAATGTTAGTGCTTCTACTCCATCTACTCCTCCTACAACAAGAACTATATTTGGTGGATAGAAGATCTCACTATTTGCTCAACACATGTGAAGATGGGAAGGTGAGAAGCAAAGGAAAAGGAAAAAGGAGTTGTTCTCATAGATGAAGAAGAACCTCCTAGACTAAACAGATCAACTACAACACTTCAACCTCTTCCAACTATTGATCCAAAAGACAAAGGTAAAGGTGTACTGGTTGAAGAAGAACCTGAGAAACCAGTGAAAGTAAAAAGAAGGGATCAAGGGTTAGCTCAAATTGAAAGTGATGCAGAGTTAGCTCAAAGATTACATGAGGAAGAGTTAGCAGAGTTGGACAGAGCACAAAAAGAAAGACAAAAGCAAGAAGAAGCTACTAGTGCTGCTTTAGCTGAAGAGTTTGATGAAATTCAAGCCAGAATAGATGCTGATCATGAACTGGCTATAAGACTGACACATGAAGAGCAAGAAAAGTACACAATTAAAGAAAGAGCCAGATTGTTAGCAGAATTCTTTGAAAGAAGAAAGAAACAATTGGCAGCAGAAAGAGCAGAGGCAATAAGGAACAAACCACCTACAAGAACTCAAGTCAGGAACATGATGATTACTTACCTCAAACATATAAGGTAAGTAACAACATCACAACTAAAGCACAAGAACTTTGAAGAAGTTCAAAAGTTATATGAAAGAGAGAAGAAGTGGATTGATGACTTTAAGCCTATAGATGATGACAGTCAACAGCAAGCAGAAAGCACTAAAAAGAGACCAAGAGCAGATTCTGAAGAAGAAAGTTCCAAGAAACAGAAACTAGAAGAGGATAATGATGCTGAAAAAGAGGAGCTTAGAGATAGTATGGTGTAAATCCCAAGGATGAGTTGCTCATTGATTTTGAAATCTCTGTCACCAAATATCCAATTGTTGATTGGAAGACACATATTTTAAATGAAAATATAATGTATTATCAAATCATCAGAGCAGATGGAAGTTCCAAGAATTATAATGTAGCCGTGATATTTGTAAAGTGATGGGTCCATAAACAATCCGAGCTTGTATAGGAAAACGTAGTTCTCGGGAGTTTAGTTTAAGCTAGTTGGGCCGAGTGTCGGGCTTCAAGCTCTATTTGTGTTAAGACCAGTCCAACTCAAAGCCCACAATAATAGTCCTCTCTTGTAACATTAAAGCCTCTCCAAGTATCGAGAGGGTGTTCTTCTCATTTATCTTTTATGAACAAGTAACCATTTTTTCTTTTTAACTTTCTCTCTCTAAAATCTCTTTTTCTTATTTTTTGTGTTTAGGTGATGAAATGAAACCGAACAAGTGTATCAAGACAAGGTTGGAGTTGTGATTTGGTGGTGGAAATTTTTTTAAGCATTATCATTCGTCGGGTGGGTTTTTTAGTTTTCTTTTGGTTTCGTTTTGGGTATTTCGGTGTGGTTTCGTCGTGGTTTAGTGCTTGTAGTTACTTGGTTTCAAAAGCGTCTATTTGTGGTTCTTTTGGTTGCTGTGCAAAACGCAAGGACGGAAAGAAGCAAAGAATCGAGCAACGTACTTGTTTGGACCGAACGAGTTCTTGGTGTCTCAACCGAACGAGCAAAATTCTCTTTTTAGGATCGAACGAGTTTACTCCTTCAAGGACCGAACGAGTTTATTTCTATTTGGACCGAACGAGTGTATTTCTGTTTGGACCGAACGAGTAATTTTCCTTTGAGGACCGATCGAGTAATTTTCCTTCAAGGACCGATCGAGTGAATTCATTTGTGAACCGAACGAGAGGATCGAACTAGTTGATCTCTCTAACTAGAGGATCGAACGAGAAGATCGAACGAGAGGATCGATCGAGAGGATCGAACTAGAGGATCGAACTAGTTGATCGAACTAGTCGTGAGAACCGAACTAGCGAAGGACCGAACCAGAGGACCGAACTAGCGTAGGACCGAACTAGCGAAGGACCGAACGAGCAGAGGACCGAACTAGTCAAAATTTTTGTTTTACGGTTTTGTCTTGATTTTGTAAAATCCCGCGAAAGATACGATTCTTTTCTCGGTTTTAATCAAAGATTTGTAAAATCCCGTGAAATAGTTTTCCACCCGCGGAACACAATCACTTACCCACTAAGATCCTTGTTTATCATTTTACAATCAGCCCCTTTTGCAATGTCGACTCAACAAGACCATTTTATGCAGCTGGTTCTGAAAACCGCCCTACTAATGCTTAACAAAGAGAACTATGTTCCTTGGTCATCCACGTCTTCTTCGGTATGCGAAAGAAAAAGATAGACCAAATGGAAAGTTAATCTACAATTCCATTATAAACGGTACATATGTCAGACGAATGATTCCTGAACCAGGTGATGCAGCCCGGGAAGTTCCTGTTCTTGAAACGTTCTATGAACAAACTGATGATGAACTCACGGAAGCAGAAATTAAATAGATGGAAGCTGATGATCAAGCAATTCAGACCATTCTTCTCGGTCTTCCTGAAGACATCTATGCTATTGTTGATAGTTGTGAAACTGCCCAAGAAATTTGGTTACGTGTTTAACAAATGATGAAAGGTTCTGACATTGGAATTCAAAAGAAAAAGGCTAAGTTGTTTAATGAATGGGAAATGTTTACTTCTACTGATAGGGAATCAATTGAGTCTTACTATCATTGTTTCTCAAATTTAATGAATGATTTCAAAAGATACAAATATTTTCTATAAAAGATTGCCAGCAATCTCAAGTACCTAAACAACATACAACCATAATGGATTCGACATATTACAATTGTTCACCAAACAAAGGATTTGCATGAAGTAGATTACACTCACTTGTATGATTTCTTGAAATACAATCAGGTGGAGGTAAATGAACTAAGGGCAGAATGACTTGCAAGAGCACATGATCCTCTGACACTAATGGCAAATTCCAATAACCCTTACAACTATTCAGTGTTTCACCAAGATCAACCATCACAAGTTACCTACATGCAATAACCACAACCCAACAACAACTATATCCCACAACCATCATTCAACCAGAACTACATGCAATAACCAATGTTTAATCCTGAAGACATTTCAAATCCCACAACTATAATAAACATGACACTTGTACTAATAGCTAAGGCATTTAAACTCAACTATTCTACACCAACCAACAACAATCAAAGAATTTCATCCAACCCATGTAACAAGAAGATTGCTCAATCGGGTATGAATATGGGTCAAGACCGACATATGCAGATGGTCGGAGGTAATGGTGGGAATCAGTTCAGATTGTATGTTGGGCAGAATGTTGGGAATCTGAATGGGTATAATGCAGTACAAAATGTCGAGAATCAGGTTGTTTAGAATGCAGTTCAGAATCCAGGTGTTCAGAATGTCAAAAATCAGAATAGGCTTATTATTGTTCTAGGGATTGCTAATCAGAATACGAATCAGAATGTGAATGGTACTGTTGTAGCAGCATGGGCTGAAGGTAATGGTAATGGTAATGGGAACAATGTAAATCAGGTAAGGTGTTATAACTGCAGAGGAATTGGTCATTTTGCTAGGAACAACATAGTCAGACCACGGAAAAGGGATGTTGCTTATCTTCAGACTTAGTTGCTGATTGCTCAAAAGGAAGAAGTAGGGATTCAACTCCAAGCTGAGAAATTTGATTTGATGGCTGCTGCAGGGGATCTTGATGAGATTGAGGAAGTCAATGCAAACTGCATTTTGATGGCTAATTTGCAGCAAGCATCAACATCGGGTACTCAGACTGACAAAGCTCCTGTCTATGACTCAGATGGATCAGCTAAGGTACATGAATATGACCATTTTTATAATAATGAAATATTTAATATGTTCACTCAAGAGGATCAGTATACTGATCTACTCGAGCTCATTCCTGAACCACACCAAGTTCAATAGAATGACAGCAATGTTATCTCTGCGGTTTCTAGTATGGGACAATATGGGGAAACAGTATAACAAAATCCTGCTACTGTTGAGGAAACACGTGCTTATTTTGAATCATTATATAATAATTTAGCTATAGAGGTTAAGAAAGTCAACACGGTCAATCGCAAAATGAAAGAAACAAATGCTGATTTGACCACTGAGCTTGCTAGATATAAAAATCAAGAAAAGTGTTTTGAAATTAATCAAGAAAAATATGATAAGCTTGAAAGATTTTTCTAAAATTCTGATAATCAAGAGCAATGTCTTACTAAAAAGATAAATGCACTTCACTTAAGTTCTGCTAAAACAATAACGACTTTGAATGAGGAAATTACAAATCTAAGTAACCAGCTTTCAAAAGAAAAGTCAATTGTTTCCTTTCTTCAGGAAGAGAAGAAAAAGTTGAAGTTTGATTTCAAAATATGTAAAGACGAGCTTCTTGATAAACAAATTCAACTTGAGAATAAGATAAAGGAATTAGATAACATTTTGGTAAAAACAGGTCAATCGATTTATGAATAAGATAAGGAGGCGTTTGGATTAGCTTATTTTTGTAGGCTTGTGTGCTTATTTGAATTTGAAAAGGCTCATAAGCCATTTTTTCATCTTATGAATTTATTACGTTGACGCGCTAAGCTTATGGACTTAAATAATCCATAAGCTCATAAGCCGGAAAAAATGAGCCTTCTGAGCATTTTAAAATTGCATAGCTATTTTGGGATGGGGATTCCAGTGCCATAACGCCTTACAATTTAAAGGCATTTTTTCACGGTAAGTACACAATGACCAAAATAGCATACTCTTTTTCAAGTGCTCACGTGTCTCAACTTTATTTCAACTCTAAATTTTTTCAACTCTAAAAGAGTAGGAGATGTTGGAGGTTTGAAATTAGGGTAGTGCAAAAACGTAAACCGAAACAGAAACAAATAACAACATTATAAGAAAAAAAGTAGGTAATTTAAACAATAGCTTTAATCAATAATCTTCAAGGTTTTTTTGACCTATTTATATCACACATAGCATACATCTTCCACTTTAGTCGAAAATGTTCGACACTTCATTAGATAATTTGCAGATCTTGCTTAGTCGGTTTCGGTCAAATCATAAACACCTCTAATTATGTTTTAAAATATTCTGCTATAAATTCTCATAACAGGCACTTAAGCAAGGATTCATACACTTATAAACGTGAACTTTAATAATACATTTTATTTTTCATGCCCTTTTGCAAAAATAAGCAACAAAAGTGAAATTTATTACATTAATCTAATGATTCAAAGACACAAAACAAAGTGCTTATCAACCCTAAAACAATGAGGGATGTCGAATACTCACCTGAACAATAGCTCTTTCTCCATCAACTTCCAAGACTTGAACACGCCTAGCTGGCCCATCTTCTAAATAGATATTAACAATCTCTTATATTCATCACTATGTATATTAACCAACATCCTATAATATTTAATCTTTAAGTTGGTCTAAACATCCCCAACAAAATTCTCATGTCTAATTCCAAAACATCTAGTAATACATAACGCACAATAATATCAATGTACAAACAAAAGAGACCTTGAATTGAGTGCATCTCCTTCTCAATGCATCGGCTTCTTTGTAATCACCAAACGGAAGAAATCAACAAGACTAAGATGTGAAAAACTAGAAGGGGGTTGAATAGTTTACCGCTTTTTAATTTAAGGTTTTAAAGTGTTTGTAAAAATTCTAGATTTGACTTTATGTGAATTCAACACTTGCACAATATGAACAATATACTTATCTAAACAATTAAAAGGATAGTATGAGAAAATAATGTAAGACAAGAGATAAGAGTAAGAACAATCAAACCACAACGCGAGGATTTATAGTGGTTCGGCAACAAAGCACCTCTTCGCCCTACTCCACTCCTCGAGCACCTAACTCGAGAGTTTTCTTTACTATGTCAACAAGCTCCCTTATGGCGGAGAAAACCTTACACAACTTTTGCTTATCTTGATTTTTGACACTAAGCTAGATGTCGAGTTCTAATCTTAGCTAGAACCAATCTACCACAACTTCACAACTTCACTACACAACTTTGCTTCACGACTTGATCACGACTACACAACTTTACAAGATTTACAAATGATTTACAAGTTATGATATGGATGCAATAAGATTGCAACAACACACAAAGGTGTAATACTTCTTTACTTGATGGTAGGAAGTATTCTTCTCTTGCACTTAAGGATTTGAGCTTAGATCACTTGGAAATAAAGCTTTAAGATTAAATTATCAAAGGATTTTAATAAGATGTGTGGGCTATTTTTTATCAGAAAAAATAAGTGCAAAAGTTGAGAAAATAGTGGGAAATAGTCCAGTATTTATAGGACATTTTAGAGGAGCGTCTACCTATGGGCGGTCTCCTTAAATAGGTGGGCGGTCCCCTTAAAGATAAGGGGGCCACCCGTGTATTTAAGGGGCCGCCCTAGACTGGGCGCTCCCCAGTTTGTCCTTTTGTGTAGAAGAAATTTTCTGGAACTTTCTAGCCGTGTTAGGTCTGAAAATTTGAATTTCAAAATGTTTATTTTTAATAAAACACTTCTTTTAATTGTAGAAAGTGTTTTGTAATGTTTATAAAAATGTTTACAACATTTTATAAAAGTGTGAGGTTGAATAAAAATTTCTTTTGATCATAAAATGCATTAAGCATTTATTTATTCATACCTTTAAGTGATATAATTTTCAAAATGAAAATTTACTACTAATTACTTGTTTACGTTTAATTTTACATTAAACGTTTTTATATTTTGTGATTATCAAAACGTAAAGATGTGAAAAATATTAATAATGTTTTTAGGCATTATTTCTATCAACAATCTCCCCCTTTTTGATGATTACAAAATTTAAACTCATTAAATGTAAAATTATTTTTAAACAAGTATTTAGTGAGTTTTATGTCATTTCTCCCCCTTTTTGTAGAATCAAAAAGGCATCGTCGAGAATTGCTAGTAAAATCGACGGAATAAATGCTCCCCCTTGATGTGTGCTCCCCCTCGTTCGAGGGCACCAAGGAATCGAGCTATGGTTTCTTGGCTACAAAAACGAGTTAGAACAATACAAATATTTCTAACATGTAGCAAGAAGGAAGGAAAAATATGACAAGTGCAAGCAAACATCAAAGCAAAAGATACTTCATTCATTTAGGACAATGTGTGTGAACTACACACAAGCATACATAAAAAGAAAAACAAATATGCTTTAGAAGCATATTAATACATAAAAAAAATAACTAGTAAAGCTCCATAGGACTTGCTTGCAAAATGGTGGATGAACAATTATTTGAGAAACTAAACATAGAGTATGTTTAGTTTGGGGAAGATGATGGAGGTGGTGGGATGATGGTTGTTGGTGGTTGTGAGAGCATATGTTCAATATATGAAAACATATATTAGAGTTCATCTCTCAATCCAAATATGAGAGTACGATTGTGAATGCAACACAAACATGAATCTCCATGTGCCTCAAGAAGGTTCCAAGGAATAAGATGACCAAAGATAGGTGGTGAAGGTGATGGAGTATCAAATTAGACATCAAGTGAGGTAATTGATGAAAGTGTGAGAGTGATGTCCATTGATGCATTTTCTTGAGTTGGAGGTGGTGGAGAAACTCTTGGAGGAGGAGATGTTGGTGGGTTCAAGTAACCATTGGGTGAAAGTGATGTTGATGAGGTTGGTGATTTTGGTGTGTAGTCAATTGAAGAGGATGAGGTATCTTTGGTGGATGAAGTTTTAGAGGGTGCATTAGGAGCACTAGGATATGATTCTTGAAGCTTGGGTGATAGGGTTATAGTGTCTTCATTTGTTAAGTCAATGAAGAGTTGTTTTGGTGGTATGATGATGATTTTTGGTTTCTTTGATGGTTTGGAAATGGAAGCTTTTGGTGAAGCCACTGAGGTTGATAATGGTTAGTGTATGATGAGGAAGATGATGTATTGGTGATGATCATTTGGAAGGGATTTATGGGAAGAGAATGGATTAGAAAAGGAATGAATTTGAACTAGTTTAGGTTATTCCAAATTATGTTCGAGCATTCTAGGCAAAGAGAGTCGAGACTAGGTAAAAGAAGGTCAAAAAGCAAGAAAAATACTGTTTTACCCGTGATTTGCTAGGGCTGTCCCTTTAATTAGGGGTCGGTCCCCTTAAAGATAAGGGGGCCGCCTGTTATAAATTAAGGGGTCCGCCCTTTGCTGGTTTCCATTTTTTACAGAAAAATAATTTTTCTCAAATATTTTTCTGTAAGAGTATTTCTGTTTTGGTGGTTTATTTACAGCAAGCCCTATTGAGTTTTATGAGCACATTTAATCATATAACATGTAATAAACACATCAAATCATGAAACCAAAGTAGCATAAGTAGTTGATTAAATAAAACAACCAAAGGTTTAAATCATCATAGCAAACAAGTATCTAAAGATAATCAACACCCAAGTCTTTCCGAATAAATCGGATAATCACCACACAAGTTGTTTAGAACATACACATAATTAAGTTAAAATTGTCTTAAACCACATTTAGCTATCAAGCTAATTTCTCTCTTATGTCTTCACTTCTTCTTCTTGATAAACACTCCTTTTAATGCCTTTCCAAATGACTTGAACCCTTCGCGCATCTCCTCATGCATTCGTTGCGTTTGGTTGAGCAAGGTGGTTTGTCGTGCAAAAAGAGTTTCATCGGTTTGCTCGGAAGAGGAAGACATATGGTAGTTTTGGTGGTCGAGTGGATTAAGAGAGTTAAGATAGGTGGTAGGAGATGGAGTACTTGCTCAATAAGTTTCAACATCATCATCATCATCGTGTTGATGAGATGACGTGCCTTAATGATGAGAGGATGAAGAAGAGACAGAACGGCGTGCCTTGCCACGATCACTTCGAGGTCGTCGAGTTTGTCTTAGGGAAAGAGGACGCATGACTCGCTCAACAATGTCATAGGTGTCATTGTCAAGATGAGGATACGTTTCCATGACGTGATTCGACTAAAGGATTGAAAGTATTAAAAAACATGCCATATGGGAAAATTTGCGGGGGTACGGTAGCTCTGGCACATTCGATTCTTTTGACAAAGAAATAAGCAAGATTGTATTGTTCTTCGGTAACAACACAATATAACATGTGAGCAAGACAAGCGGGAGGACGGTCTTGATGTCCTCCTAGTCCGAACACATTCTCTCGAATGAGATCTTCCCATTGCATCTGTCGAAGGCTTAGTTCTTTGGTGAGAATTTGATTTGGATTGAGAGTGACTGTTTGACTTTTACAATCGGTACGGTTTCTTTCACGACACGTTCCAATTCAGAAAGTCGACGTAATGTGTATGGAATAGGAAGATCTGGTGCAATATGGTCCCTCGGTTTCTTGAGAATATTCAAGAGATGCAAGGTCCCACTCGTTTGTAAAAACGGCTTGACCATTGTATGGAATTTTGAGGATTTGACCGAATTGAGCGAGAGTAAGAGTTATGAATTCGTGTTGAATCATAAAAGAGATGACTAAGATAGCTTAGTCATTGGTTTGTACCATTGTCTTGACTATAGAAGTCTAGAATTAAATCTTGGAACAATGTCGGTTTGTTGATTTGAAGAGAAAATTAAGCGAATGTTAGTAAAGGAGTCGCTCGATATTGTTTGGTTTGTAGTAGGGCTTCTTGATCAACAACATGGACCTTCGTGATCGTTGTGGTTTTCAACTATGGTATGTAGATTGGGCAATAGCAGGGGAGATGCTGGAATTTTTGGATACTTTTGGGATTGTAGGATTTAGTGAGAGATATAATCGGTTAGTAGAGCTTTCGGCATTTTTGTCACCTAAAAAAAAGTCAACAACAATGTTCAAAAAACAATGCACAAAATAAAAAAGAGTATCGTAAGAAAAATATATATGTGGAACCAAAAATTTCTTCGACTAAAAAAATAAAAAACCTATGAAGTATTTTTTTATGTTTTCTTGTTTTATTTTTAACTGAACTTTATAAGTATTGCTCAAATGGTTATACATTTGATTGTATTTTTTGTCAATTCTTGTGTGTTTGTTTGCAATTGGCTTATTACTAGTAATGTTATTCTATTTTGTCTCAAAATTCTTATTAATTCATGCTAAGCCAAAACGCTTCTTATGGGTAGAAATCTTGTCCAATATATAAAAATATATATGAATTATATATATTTGATGACTAACCACTAGTTTGTTATTGTGTTTATATACGTGATAAAAAATGTCAGTGCTGGCCATCTCGACTCTTAAACAATCATCAAAGGAGATGAACCAAACATCTCTTTAATTTTTTTTTAAAAAAATTTACTCATTGATTTGATATTATTTTATATATATATATATATATATATATATATGTGTGTGTGTGTGTGTGTGTGTGTGTGTGTGTGTGTGTGTGTATGTGTGTGTGTGTGTTTGTGTATGTGTTTAGATAATAAATACTTGATTATTTTTAACATGTGTTGGCATTAATCAACCATGTGTAAGTTTTAAAACTACATATATGCAAAAATTCGGCCATATGTTCATTAGTATACATATTCTTAAAATTTTAACTCAATAAGTGTTTTAATTCAATCCTATCAAGGTTGTTAGTGTTTACCTATCGCCTATGGGAATATTATAGTTATGGAAATCCTATCTAATCAAAAAATATAACAATAATGAAAAACCGCCAATTTTGATTAAGAACAAAATTGGATGAAATCAAACAAAAAGAAGGTTGAAAAACTTACAAGAAATGTTGTTGATTGACTTGTTAGTGAAAGTCCTTTGCGAATTTTGGTTAATTGGAAGATTTGAGGTTTTGATTTTGATGGCAATGGTGATGGTATTTTCGTCACAGCATGTAGGGGAAGAGGGAAGAGAGAAAAAGTGATGTTTTGGTATAAATTCGACTGTAAGGGGGGTGTTTGGTTTCGCAGATAGGTTCTCCCCTTCATTAATTAAGGGGGCTACCCTTTTTACATGGCCGGTCCCCTTAATTTTAAGGGGGCCGCCATCTGAAAAAAAAATCTTTGATTTTTGGCTAGTTTTGTAAGAATGAATATTGACAATTTTTAATTAACTCTTTGTTTAATTAAAAAGTTTCTTTGACTATCTCGTACGAGATAATCAGGATGTCAATACATAAGATGATTTGGTGACTAGACTTCTTGCGAACATGATGAATTAATTTCTTCGAATGAAAAAATTAATTGATACGTTTTGAAATAGGAAAGAGTGAATATTGTAGAGGATGAGAGATTGGAATGGAGTAAAGATTTCAACAAGGCGATGTTGATAGATGTAGTTGAGGCGAGCGTCAAGGTGGAAGAGAGTTTGTTTCATCCATAGTGGTTTAAGACTTTTCCGATGCAAAACTAATCATATTTTTATGTTAATTATTATCCACTAACTTATTTTTCTTCGTCTATGTGAGTTCGTGGCCATAGAAGATTTCTATTTTATAGTGGTTCATAGATAAGCCATGTGAAACAATGGCTCCTAATGAACAAATTCTTTTAAAAACTAGAAAGCCAACAAATGGCATTTCTAGTGACAACCATATTTCCTATCTATCACTAATACTAAGTATATCATATACCAATCTATAATTTACGTAATTAGAGAGTGAGACGTACCTTAGCCTTCAAGAGAAATTACTATAAAATCTTCAAGGTAGCAAGCTTTAAAGATGAGGATTTATGGAAATCTTATATGAGTTCTTCAATTTGTTTGACGAAAGCCAAAGGATGCTTGTAGATGATTAACCTTGGAAGATGTGATGATTTAGCCATTTGGTCCCCATCGTTTCATGGGTCCGAAGTTATTGTTTCCGAACATGTTTTGCATTTGATTCGAACACATGCACAGTGAGCATCTTCCACATTGAGTAAAGCTTGGTTGGTGTGGATGATTCTATATTGTATGATTAGTGTTAGAGTAATTTGGTCTACCTTGGTATCTCTAGGTTGAGGTGTTTTGGAACGAGGATGAGAGTTTTCTTTTCTTCTCGGAAGAGGTGTTTTAGACCTCATTGTGGGTTTAATAAATCCGACTCCGAGTTTTAAGGAAGGTTTGTAAAAACGTTTTACCTCATCATCACTTGCAATATGAATTTTAGTATTATTTATAAGTATAAATTTTGGTTTTGAGTTTGGGTTTGTGTCTATCAATTTTTCTTTCGACTCGACTTCTTGAGCTCTTACAAAATTTACTTGTTTGGTTTCGCTAGGTGACCCTTTGGTAAAATTAAATCCTAAACCGGATTGTTAGCCTCAAAATATTAAGTCGAACAATGAAGTTCGTTCATTATGAATATTAGGTCTCGGTCTTTATTTAATTAAATGTTGTAATAGGCTAGAAGGGTAAACGGGCTCATTTAATTAATCTTATCTTGTACTAGTTTTGGACTAAGGTCCATTGTAATCTCGAGCCCGGCCCAAGTCAAACACCATTCGGCCCAACAAAGCCCATGTGGTGTAAGTATTAATACCCTTCTCCAAGTGTGGAGAGGGTGTTGGTTCCATTTGTATTTTTCACAAGTTTAATCAACCATCTATTTTCTCTCTAACTTCTCTCTAAAATTCGTCCATCATATCTCCTTTCTATTTTTCTTGTGTTCATCATGAAGTGATGTGATTCTTGGGTTTCCGACATTTGGTATCAATCGCCACGAGGGTGATTTAGTTTTGTGTTCGTGTGGTTTTTACATTTTTCTTTTGTTCGAAAATTCTATACATCTTACAAAAGTGTTTTTTGATCTTCCAAACTACTCAAGGTTTTATCTTGTTTAAAGTTTTGGAGGTATTAAACACTCATTGTTTGTAGTTTTATTCATTTCGGTAACAAGTTTATATTTTAAAATTTTGTGTCGAATTTTTACTTGTAAAAGAAAGTACACCGGATTTGAGAAAAGTTATCATTTTCAGAATAAAAGGACTTAAAAAGGGGTTTACCAAGAAAATAGTATTGTTCCGAATTTGCTAGATAAAAAGATAGGACATCGAAATTCGGTATTTAAATCGGAAATGGTAGAATATAACCAAAAGATGTGTTAGCTTAGTTGGTTTGTGTGCGTGTGTTAACACTTGATTCGAAAGGTTTTGTGTTCGATTCTTGCTAGCGTCATTTCTGTGTTACGTTTTTTTTAAATACATTCAAAATTTGTGCTTTCGAATTTGTGTATTATTACCGAGTTTTGTGAAAACTCAACACAAACACTTTACTAGCTCAGTTGGTTATTAGTATTAATTTGGAATAGTATGTGTTTGTTAAGGTCCTTGGTTCGAACCTCATAGGCGTCAATTTTTTTTGTGATTTTTTCTTCACTTTCGCATTTGAGCTTTAATATCAAAATTGTAGTTCTTATCATAGGATTTCTTTTAGATCAATCAAATTTTTGTAATAGTGCACACGTTGTCGGTTTTATCGAAAAGTGTGTTTAAGGATTTCATTTCATTCTCGGAATTTAGCATAAAATTTGTAATAGATACACAAGTTCTCGGTTTTATCGAGTTTTGTGTTAGGAGAATTATTATCGAATTTTGTAATAGGACATTTGTTAGATAATTCTCGTTTGTAATTTTTATTAATTTTGCTCGAAATTGTCTTCAAGTTCTATCCGAGATCTAATTGTCCGAGAAAAGTTTTTACCCGAGAAAGATTTCTATCCGAGAAGTTTCGTCCGAGTTTGATCTTAGACGTGTCCGACAAAAGTTTCGAGTTTGTTCTATCCGATATCGATCCACACTTGTCAAAATTAACAAACTCAAAAGAAATCGAGTTTTGTTCTCTGAATTTGTTACTGAATTTGTTACCGAATTTTGTTACCGGATTTGCTTAGTCAAATTTGTTAATCGAACTTGTAACATCAAAACAAAACCACATCACAACTTTATCATCTTAAGATCTTACAAATCATTTTCACTTCATAATTTAACAAGTCATTCATCATGACAACTCTAATCATAACTTCTACAATTGACAGTCAAATGCATAACAACATCATGGCAGCTGGTTCAAGGGATTGTCCACCAATGCTTGCAACGGGCAGATATGCACAATGGCGATCACGTTTCTTACGGTACATTGATACAAAAACAAATGGTGATGCCTTAAGGAAATGCATTCTCGATGGTCCTTACATTGCTTCTACTGTCGTAATACAAGTTGTGCCTGCAACAAAAAATTCTCTAGCAGTTCTTGAACACACAACAGTTGAGACAATTCTGAACATATCTCCTGTAAACAAAGCTCATTTTGAAACAGAAAAGGAAGCGATTCATATGATATTGACTGGAATTGGAGATGAAATATACTCTACTGTTGATGCGTGTAATACAGTTCATGAAATGTGGGAAGCTATCGAAAGGCTACAACAGGGTGAATCCCTCAACATTAAAGATGTCAAGACAAACTTATTTTGGGAATTTAGAAAATTCACCTCTCACGATGAAGAAACAGTTGAGTCATATTACACAAGGTTTTACAAGCTGATGAATGAAATGATCAGAAACAATTTGATAGTTGATAAAATACAAGTCAATGTTCAATTTCTTCAAAAACTTCAACCAGAATAGTCAAGGTTTGTAACAATTGTCAAGCAACAACACAAGTTGGATGAAGTTTCTTATCACAAGTTCTTTGACATTCTGAAACAATATCAAAAGGAAGTTAATGAACTCCGTGCTGAAAGAATAGCCAAGACTGCTAACCCATTAGCACTTGTTGCTACTGCTCAACCACATCAAGATCCATATTACCAAACATCAAAGTCTCACAAATCATATGCACCAACATCAAAAGCCTCACTTCTAACCAGATATCATGCAACTACAAGACACAAAGGCAAAGAGATAGCCAAACTAATCACACCTCTATCTGAGTCACCTTCTGATGAAGATAGTGGTCCTGAACAAGCTCAGAAGGATAAGGAAATGCAGAAAAATTTGGCTCTCATTGCAAAGTACTTTAAGAAACTCTACAAACCTACCAACAACAACCTTAGAACTTCCTCAAACACCAGAAACTAGAATGTGGATAGTACTCTAAGATACAAGAATGACAATCAGACTGGACAGTTTGGGAATCAGAGGATAATAACTGTTGCTAGGGCTAGGGACACTGTAGGTGGTCAAGTAGTGAAGCAGTCTGGGATACAGTGTTTTAACTGCAAGGAATTTGGTCATTTTGCTAAGGAATGCAGGAAGCCAAAACGGGTTAAAGACTCCACGTATCACAAGGAAAAGATGTTGTTGTGTAAACAAGCTGAGAAAGGTGTTCAACTTCAAGCAGAGCAATCTGACTGGCTAGCAGACACGGATGAAGAGATTGATGAACAAGAGTTGGAAGCACATTACAACTATATGACAAAGATCCAGGAGGTTCCTAATGCAGACTTAGGCACTGATTCTGAGCCATTAGAACAGGTACAATATGATACTGAATATAATGTGTTTGCAAATGAAATACAACATTCTGAGCAATCTGAATCCATTAGTAACACATGTGTAGTGGAAACGGTTGATAGTAATGTCATTCCTGATTCACCGGATATGTGTGATAATGATATTCAGAATGACCAAAATGTTGTAGAATGTGATGATGAGCGTGTTGCGCTTGCTAATTTAATTGCAAATTTAAAACTTGATGTCGATGAAAATAAAAAGATTCAAAAGCAATTAAAGAAAGCAAATGCATCATTGACTCAAGAATTGAAAGAGTTAAATCTACTCATGCAGAGACTAGTAGAAGCCTGAGGGAGTCTAATAGTATTCGGGATAGTTGTTTAGTTGTACTTCAAAACAAACAGACTGAGTTTGAGAGGTACAAGGCCTTTAATGATCGTATAGTTATCTATGACAAACTTGAATGTAAGTTAAATGAAACTCTAGGACTATTAGCTCAAAAAGAGATTGACATAAAAGAAGGTTTAAATGTTAAAGCCTATGAAATTTCAGTTGTCAAAGAGAAACACGATGAGTTAGTCAAACAGAGTCTTTTAACAAAGTCACATTACGAAAGTCTTGTCAAAGAGAAAACAAAGGTCATAATGGATTTGAAACTTAAGGAAGAAAAAGATATTGACAAAATAATTTCAATGGAAAACCAATTAAAGTTTTTGAATGAAATTATTTACAAAAGGAGTCAATCAATCTAAACCATTCATATGTTAGCACCCAAATGCCCTACATTTAATGGAAGACCTACCTTTGCTAATCCAATGTACCTCAAAAAGGCTCAATATGATAAACCATGTTTGTATAAGATCCCACATGACCAATCTGATCCTGCAAACAGACTCATCCCCGATAGGGAAGAGATTCTGACTCTTGAAGAAGAGAGTCGATCAAAATTGAATAAAGACTTAGTGAAACCTTTTGACTACACAAAGCTAAATAGTATTTATGAAATTTTTAAACCCCCAACCCAGGAATATCAAATACAGTTGGCACATGCAAATGAAATAAGGAAGAAAATGTAGAGAAAATCATTTGTGAAAACGAAACCAAATATTTTCAAAAATATAGCTTTCTTACCTGTGTCTAAATTAATAAGCAAAAGTAGACAAGTGTATAATGTCATGACAAATAACATAAATCATCTTAGAGAACTTGTCTATCAAGCTTGGGTGAAACATTCTAGAGATCAATTTCGTGCCCCAACTGCTAAAGATATGGAAATCATGATTAAGACATGTTTGATGCCTCTTGCCCTTAAGACTCAGAATGATAGTTTCGCATTTGTTCATGAACTTAAGAAAGAAATGCATGCTGATTTAAAGTACGTTGAATCCCTTAAAAATGAAATTGATGAACTTGAATCTGATAAGGCAAAATTTTCAAACATGTATGATAAGCTCTTGCAAGAATGTATGTCTAATGATGTTATGTGTTCTTATTTGCATTCGTTATCTGATTCAGATGCGCACACTGAATTACAATGCTTATATCTTCATAAAGTCAAGGAATGTGAATGTCTTGCACAAAAGCTTTCGAAACAAACTGAATTTGTTAGTAAAGAGGTTTATACTAAGCTTTTACGAAGTTTTACTAAATTAGAAAAACACTCGATTTCTCTTGAACTCACTTTACAACAATGTCAAGAACAAATGAAAAATGACACAGTTTGCAAAGAAAAAGCGTCAAATGTATTTCAAAAGAACGTGAACAATATTTTTTTGAAATACAATATCTGAAAGCTCATGCAGAGACAAGGACATTGCAATAATTGAGTTAAAGAAAACACATTGAAAAAGAACAAAGAAAAGGGTGTGGACACTAATTTTGAAAAACAATCAATCTTGGGGAAACCGCCTTTGCAACCAATCAGAAATCAACCAGTGGTAAGACAACCAACTGCGTATAAATATGAATGATCCCAATTGCCAAGACATAGGTTTGCCTCCCAAGTTGGTGTGTCGCATGATTTAACAAAACCAGTCACTCCACATTCTTGGCCTCAAGTTAGGAAATCATCTTTTGCTAAGCGTTATGCTGTGAATGCACATGGCCCTTCTAGGAATAACCCAAAGCATGTGTCATTTCAGTCACCTAGGGAATCTGTAGGCTCAAATAACATGGTTCATAACTACTACCTAGAGGAAGCTAAGAACAAGGCACAACTTCAGAAAGACAAAGCTTGAATACCAAACCTAGTGTGCAACAATCTGCTAGACTATCAAACACTGCTAATGGTAACAAACAAAACCTAGACTTTAATCAAACACCTAGAATTGGCCACCATCCATGAGTAGTCGAGTATCGAATAGAACTTTTAACCATTCGAAATATACAAATTCAGCCCCTTGACTTCATGCAAAAAGACTTGGCATGTCCTACATGCAAAAAGTGCATTTACAGTGCAAATCACGATGAGTGCATCTTAAAATACCTCTCAAAGGTGAATTCTCGTGCCTCTGCACATAAAAAGGATGCACAATCCCATAAGACAACAAAGAGATATATGCCCGTAGAAAAGAGATGTGATTCTAAGAAACATGACAAACAGATCCCCATAGGACAAAAGTTTTCTCCAAATAAGTCCTCCAATGTATATCTGAAAACAACGCCTCCTAGATTTGGTCTTACATGGAAACCAACAGGTAGAATCTTTACTCAAGTTGGTCTTAAGTGGATTCCTATTAGAAAGTCAGTTGAAACCCGCTACAACATGAATGATAGTGCTTCACCATTAGGAAAGGAAACACATAATCCTAAAACTGTTATTTGTGCAAACTCTTTTTTTAGTGCATTTACTTCAATGGCTTCCGAACCCATCTCCTTCAAAGGGTTCATCTAGTGTAAATATTCTATCAACATCTTCTTTGTATAAACATTCCATTTTTAATTATGTTAGAAAATATTTTTGAAAAAGAAAATACAAAATCAGAAAAACATAAAATTTCCAAAAAGAATCTTCTCGACATGTCTCTTGGAACCGATAACATTTACGTAGCTAGATGTGTTGATTAACATCGACACAGGCGTGTAAATGAAGTTCGGGCAAGAGTTTCAAATGCTTTCAAAACATGTCATTTCTATTTTTCTTAATGGCTTGTTATTAAATGACAAATAACAACCCGGTCCTCAAATAAAGGAAAGTGTGCAATCATGTACATCTATCCTCTCAATGAGAAGATAACAACTTCTCAGACTTGAGCTGACACAAAAACTCAATTCAAAAGACATTCAAAGTCTTTCGAGCTCAAGTAACATTGGTTTTTTCAAAACACGTTGAATACAATTTTTCAAGAATTTCTCAAAAGATTCTTCAAAATCTTTCAAAATTGTATGTTCGACACTCCCTCCTCATGCATCTTTTAAAAGTCAAATCATCTTTTATAAGTGAATCAATTTTTGAGGGGGAGCTTTTAAAACTAAGTTTTAATGCATTTAGGCACATACTCACATGTCTATTTTGTGTGTCTAAAACATTTCAAAAATGTTTAAACAAATGAAAAAATGTTCAAATAATAATAATATTTAAAGAATCATTTTGTTAAAACATATACAAGTAGCTCAAACTCAATTTCACATGGAATTTACAAAGTCATAATCTTATTCTCTCAATTGGTGTCATGTATGTGAAATTAAGGGGGAGCAAGAAGAACAGTTCTACATAACTCATGCTGTAACAATTTTCTCCCCACAGAATTTTCAAGTCAAATTTTAAATCACATGGTATTTCAAAGACTAAATGAATTAGTATTTAAAATAAGGAGAGAAATGTAATTAAAATATGATCTTGAAAATAATAAGTGATCTAAACGACTCAAAGTGCTGTTTATACTCTTCAGAAAAAGTTTTATGGTTTCGATCTCATACCCAACAACATCTTAATTCACGACGATTTTGAAGTCATAAGGTGGTTAGGTTAGGTACTAGTCCTATGATCCAACCAGAACCGGAGGGATCTACCCAAGGACACTCCATAGTTAGAAATAGTAGTCCTTAGGTATGATTGGAGATGAATGAGTATAAGGGAATAATGCCGACTAAGATTGAGCTAACTCTGGAACAATCACAACAAGGTGTTAGTAATGACGTCTTGGTAAGCATTGAAGGGGTTGAAGAATTAAAAATAAATGTATGGATAAAGGGTGAAAATAAAGAAGCCCTCCTTACACCTTAGGCAAAAACCGGGTCAATACATAATCTATCGGTTTTCACAAAGATGAATTCTGATATTGAAGACGAAATCATGGACCCAGTGATGCAATGCACAACCCTCCCCAGCCATTCGGGTTTCTCTCAACAGAAACTTGTCTCATTTGTCACGGAGATACACACGACTTCTATTGACTTTCTCACTCCGAGTTAGTTAATATTGAATAGGTGGCAGTCTGCTCCAGCCTCCGAGTACTAAAACCAAAAACGCACTAATCGAGTCTAGAGCCAAGAGATCAATAAAATAAATCTCATTAGGACACATTTCATGACTAACACTTGTTGAACACCAATATGTTCACAAGCGGTTAACAAGAGTCCTACGCATTATCCTTGTGATTTTGCCAGAACATCCGAGTGATACTAAAGTATTAACAGTGAAGATGAAAATCCTGCTTGAGCCAACATCAAACAAGCTCTCGGTAGGTGACTTGTGCGATTCTATATGTATCAAACTTGTGTCAACTGGAAAGAAACGATGGTGCGATTCTATACGAATCAAACTTGTTCCAGTAAATAAATTGACGACTTAATCAGAAAGATAGTAACTATCTGATTCACTCATATCGTGTTGTTTGCTTTGAGACGCTCTGGTATTGAGAACAAGCAAGTACTGTGAATCTAATGCATCTAACACTTTGAGCTGGAAACCCTGTCAAGGAGGTTCTTCTAAATTGAACCTACCTGATTACAGGTACAGTATTTATACTGTAAAACGGTCCTCACGGAACCGGATGTTTATGCAACCGAATCTCGACGAATGACAAAGCCATATTCGTCCATATCTGTTGTTATCAATAACATTTAAATGCAGGTACAAACGACGGTGTTGCAGCCTCATTCTAGCAGAGTCGGATTCATTACTACATGCTCATGCTAAAATTACAAAGACATACTATAAGCATCAAGATTCAAGAATCAAGAAAGCTCAAGAATTAAAAGACAAAGACTTCCGCACACTCTGATATACAAGATCTTCCTTCAAGATATCAAGTCTATCAAGGGAGATTGTTAGCAAGCTTTCAAGATGATGCAAAGTATGAGCATGTTGGTCAAAGACACAAGATCGCAAGATGGCAAAGACGATAAAGACAAACAAGGAAAAGATTTAAAGATCTCGGAATTAAAGACAAAGTCAAAAAGAAAAGGCTCAAGATCAAAGATCACACAACATGAAGGAACAAGCCTACAACATAATAAAGACCAAGAACAAGACTCAAGAACTCAATGTCAAAACAATCTCGAGAAGTCCAAGACCATGATATGACTGTGAACATGGAAGCTCGGAATCCATCAGAAACCAAGCTTCGGGGGAGATTGTTAGCCTCAAAATATCGAGTCAAACAAGGAAGCTCGTTCGCAAGGTATCAGACATTCGCTATAGCAATGAATCTTCGGTTGAGATTGTTAGCCTCAAAATATTGAGTCGAACAAGGAAGCTCGGTCACTCAATGAGGAAGCTTCGGTCTTTAATTAATTATATGTTGTAATAGGCTAGAAAGGGTAAACGGGCTAGTTTATGTAATCTAATCGGTCACGTGTTATGGGCTAAAGCCCAAGTAATCCCGAGCCCAGCCCGTAGAAAGCCCATAGGCATGTAAGCCTTATGTGGTGTAAGTATAAATACCCGTCTCCAAGTGTGGAGAGGGTGTTGGCTCTCATTTGTATTTTTCACATTTGCAAGAATTAACCATTCCTCTTTTTCTCTTTCTAAAATTCTCTCCGACCTCTCTCTAAAATTCTTTCATATTTCCCTACTTATTTTCTTGTATCAACATAATGAAGTGAAGGTGATTATTGGTTCCGACAAAAAGATCACAAAAAATTGTTACAAGTAAGGACCGGACTTTTAAGCCAATCGATTCATAAAGCACAAAACTTCCTACTCTTATGAACGATACATGAGTTAGACAAAGAAACAATCTCATCAAGTAAGGAATCCTTCTTAGAGTGTTTTTTTTTATCAAAGGAAACTATTCCGATGCCGCCATATAACTGAGAATGTGGTTTTAATAACCACATCAAAACACTAACTTCTTGCTAGTATAGTTTAAGATATTTTGTACATATAATTCATATATTAGATACTTGCATCATATTTGTACATTATATTTTGATTGCTTGCATCATTTTTGCATTGTCATTTTTATGACATTTTTGGTATGTCACATATCTAAGTTTTGTTGTCTTTAGTTTCTCGCTAGTGCTTAATCAAATCATAATTGTTAAAAAAACATAAAATGTGAGCAAGTGACATTTTCTGAACCAAATAGGGTGTGGCCGTGGGATCCTAATAAGGTAGTTATTTCACTATCCAATTAAGGTAACATATCGATTGAATATAATCAAAAAACAGTTAACTTGTACTTTCACCACTACAAGAAAAATCCTCACTAGTGACCAAAATATAGTGACGCCCAAAATTCTGGTCACTAAAAGGGCCACTAAGTGACGACAACAAAGGTTTTCACATATGTTTAGTCATAAGAAAAAAAAATACTGAAGGAACTCTTAAGTGGTCATTAAGCGGCCACTAAAGTTTAGTGCTAGAGAATTTTTAGTTTACAACAGGTTACGAAATTATTCATGAACATAGCTGTTGTCATTATATAAGAGAAGTTGTGATGAAAGAGCAATGCTACATCCAATCCTCGTAATATAATAAGATAAATGATAATTATTTTCCAAGAATGGTACCAATATTGGTAGTATTCTAGAAAACGAATGTTAATGTTCTATCAGATTTGAAGAAACATCCTCTGGTTAATTTCTGCGTATGTGTAAAGCAAACTTCAAAGAGTACGTGCTTCCTTCAATTTTTCTTTTTAGACATTCGACCAAGTTGGTTAATACCTAATAAAAATCGACATTTTCATGTACTAGAGTCCTACCAGGATTTGATTTTAACAAAATAAGTAAATAACTCAAACATTGATGTTAAATATATAGTTGGGCCTTAGTATCGCTGTAGGGTTCGTTTCGTATTTCATTCTTTTTATCAGTGATATGATGTTATCCAAGCTTAGCTAGGTAAAATGCTCCTTCCTCGATTCTTCTTGTGTCTAATCGTTTTGGAGTACGTCACGCCTGATTTACGAAGGATATTTCTTATACGTATGTGTAATAAAAGTTGTTATTGTTTGACTAATGGTGATATATTACTTAACAACATACAGATAATTAATTAGCTTATTTCTTATCATTGCTATGACTAAAACCTCAGCATATTTGTTAGTACACCTTTACCTTATGATTCATTTATGAATTATCTTTCCGACGACATCAATAGCGCGCATGTCTAACCCCCGTTGATATAGGTGGCCATCATTTTAATTTCTATTAATGATTCAACAACGTTTTTTTTGTGCTAAATGAAACTTTTCTGTAGGTTTGATATGTATATATCTTCACTGAAGGAACTCTTAAGTGGTCATTAAGCGGCCACTTGATGGGTAAAGTGCAATGGGTCACAACGGTATAAACACAAATGTGGAAGCAAAACCTTCGTTTAACAGCACTTACCCAAACCCGTATGAACCTATGAGGAAGTAAACAAATAAGGCAAACTAAAAGCAACTCTAACCAGCCCCCAAACAATATCAAATCAACCAAATCAGCAGGTATTAAAGATAATCAAACACACACCAAGAACACCAAGCTTTTAGCGTGGAAAACCCCAAAGTGGGTAAAAACCACGGGACACCTAGTGCCGCTTAAATCCACTATCAAGCAAGAGATGTACACAAAGTCTTCTCTAGATAACACTAGAGGCATACAAATTTCATCATAATCTTGGAATCAATATCAAGATATATGACAACAAACAAAGAACAAGAAAGGAAGAATATCACCAAACAACTTGCAATCTGCCCGGGTAAGAAACAGAACTTCCAGGCCTCAAAATCAAGATCCCAACGGTCAAAACCTTCCTTTATATGCAAGGAAGCTTCAGTCCAAAAATCGTGACGATCCGACGGTGCAAACTCCGGGGATCGACGAAACACTGCTGCTGGGTTTTGGGTGATAAGAACTCCGAAAATCTTCTTCTTTTTTTTCTTTTCTTACTCTCTTCTCTCTTGTTTTTCACACTTTATAATGAGCATAAGGATGCCCTAAATAAGGACTAAATGGACCCAAGATGGGCCCCAATGTGTTGGGCTCTTAATCCTCATGGACTAAGAAAATACCCAACAAATCTCCCCCATTTTCTGTCTATGAGGATGAGTTCGCCATCCCGGCGAACGAGCAACAGATCTTCAACTTTTCTCTTGCTACAGCCTTCGTCAACATATCGGAAGCATTATCATCCGTATGAACTTTATTAAGTTCAAACATACCATCTTCAATGGCATCTCTAATCCAATGATACCGGATATCAATATGTTTTGTTCTTTTATGAAACATCGAATTCTTAGCAAGGTGAATAGTACTTTGATTGTCACAAAGAACCGCATAACGTTGTTGCTTGAAACCAAGTTCTTGCAAAAACCTTTTCAACCACAATAGTTCTTTGCACGCTTCCGTTGCTGCCACATACTCAGCCTCTGTTGTAGACAAGGCCACACACTTTTGCAATCTTGATTGCCATGAAACAGCTCCCCCTGCAAAGGTCATCAAATATCCAGAAGTGGACTTCATGTTGTCCTTATTTCCAGCCAAATCTGAGTCTGTGTAACCAACAAGCATGGGTTTCCCATTTCCAAATGTGATACCCAATGCTAGAGAATTTTTAGTTTACAACAGGTTACGAAATTATTCATGAACATAGCTGTTGTCATTATATAAGAGAAGTTGTGATGAAAGAGCAAATCATTATGTGGATATAATTTTGTATAGTTTTTGTGGATCTAGCATTACTCGTGATGAAAAGCTCGTCATTGAATGATAAAATTAGTACAAATGATGCATGTTTCTTATCATATAAATTAGTTAGAGTGTATATGTCAATATGTCATACAACACTTATATGCCACAAAACTGATGCCTAAAATTATGTTGTTAACACAGTTCACTTACGAAAAGTTGTCATAAATCAATGATGACTTTAGTCTCGTCACTTTGTAGTGACGACCTTTTTATATGTTGTCTCTAAAAAACCTCAGAGACGAACCTGTTGGGTTATGGTAGTCGGATATCACGATGTACGTTACGAATATATGAGCTTATTGGGGGCACACACGTTAATACACGGAGAATTCGTTTTATACTTCACGATACAAACCAGGGACTGAAATAGACAAAACCTAAACCTCAAGGGCACACCATAGTGGCCGGTTCCTATGAGGGTTCAAAGGGGGGTTTCGTTTGTTTGGATAAACAAGGAAGGAAGTGTGTTGTGATCAAACTAGGATTTGTTTCCTAAGTATATCCCAACTAGGGAATAAGGGATATAAATACCCCTTACCCTAGATCATAAACACACGACATAATCCTCAATAAACCTTCAAACAGTTTTCGGTTTCCTTTGTTTCTTTTCTGCCAAGTTCGACTAAACCCCTCACAATGGTTTCTTTGATTTTCGGTTTATAATTCATCACCATATTCGATTAAACCATCAAGGTTTTAATCGACTTCACTTGTTCTTCCTAGCACAACGTTGCAAGTTATAAACACAAGGTGTTTTGTGGTTTCTTGGTTCGAAGAAAAAACCCCAACAAGGGTTTCGGGTTTTGCTCTAATTCGGTCCAAGTGGTTTTCGGTTATATTAGGGTTTTCAAACCCTAATTTGGTGATCCTGATTTCGGTACAAGACAAGGGTTTTGTTTGGTATTCGGGCCCTATAACACAAGGGTGTTTGATTGTGAAGTTAAGACTAGACAACTTAACGTATTCGGTTGATGTGATTATGTGAGCAACCGTAGAGGTGATTGTTTTAATCACTTATTCGTTTTCAAGATCAAATTTGCTGAGAGGTACACTTTCTATTTACTTCTTGTTAACGTGTTAATCATATGCTATTACTAGATCTAATCCACTGCGTACTCGTAGCTACTTGGTTAGCTAGATTGTTTAATCCCAACAGAACCTACTGTGACGACTTCTATTTTCGTCACTAAACAACTACAGTGATGACTTTAAATAATTTTTTAAGGTGCATATCTATATTTTCCACAAAATTTTTTTAAAACAACTGTTAGTGACGAGATATGAGTTGTCACTAAAGGTTTTTTTCTTGTAGTATGTCTTACCGTCCTACAATGTTTTACAAAATAAAAATTTTCAAAAAAAAAGTTAAATGTTTATTGCTCTAATTGGACCTAGCATAGCTATCTCTTGTTTTAGTAAAGGATTTTCCCGGTATAATTTATTACTCTAAAAAATAGTT